>CATIWR010077836.1:0-20519 GCA_949677035.1 Omphalea diandra | reverse complement strand
ATAGTGAAAAGAATTGTCCTCCTAGTGATCTCAACATTGACATACGTCCCTTCTAGTTGAGTATTGATAGTCCCGTTTCCAGCAATCCATTTCAATCCGTAATTCATTTGTCCGGCTCATATTCTATTCCCGGTGTGGGCGCCTTCCCGATCGATCTTATGACTTTTGATTGATTTATCATTTTTTCGGGTCTTATTGGAACAATGGATGGGTCCAGCGGGTGACGCAACTTCACTTTTTTCCTTCTGCTGCCTATTAACATCCTGAACTTCAGTCCCTTCCAATTTCTCCATTACTTCACTATAACCCCAATCTCTAGTGTGGTTCACAACATCTACCATTCTCTTCTCTTCTGCTTGAGAATAGTACATGTCCGTCCTACTAATCCCATCAGCTGGACTCAGGAACAATGCTTTACGTATGCCATATTGAGTTTCAACCTTACTTCCGCCACTTTGGATTTTTTCACCCCTCATAGGAGATGCCCTTAGCCACTCACCATATGGAAGCTTATCATCACTATCTAGATGACCCTCCTCTCCCTCCTCCAACACCGCACACTCCCTTTTCCGTGGCCCAGACATCCACAGATATAACAAAAGGTGGGAATTCTTTCATGCTTAAACAACACCCACATTGTGTTACACTTATTCAAAGAAATTTTGGAACCACGCTGCAATGGACAATTGAGATCAAACATTATTTTCTCTTTGACAAACCAGCTTAAGCCTTGCAATGAGTTGTCATCTACTTCCATAACCGTTCCCAGTCTGCTTCCAATCCTCATAACATTATCCCTTGTCCGAGCTTTCATGGGCAAGTCGTAGAACCTTACCCAGAATGGAGTCGTATCAAATGCCAATTGAGATGGTTGAATATCCCCATTGAGTTCCTTCAGCACCAATAAATTCTTATCAAAGTGCCATGGTTCCATAGATAAAATTCTATTCTTGTCCCTTTTATTATTGAACTGGAAAGAAAATAAATTTGGTTCAATTTCGCCGCCACCATCCCATACGCAGGTCTCTATATTTTCCTCATGGTTTCAAAGAGACCATGCATGTTGAAATTGCGAGCAGTTCAAAGCTTTCCCACTGAACACAGAGGCACACTTTCTTCAGTTTTATTCCACCTCCCTCCCCTCTCTCTCCCCCCCCGGGGCCCCGACATCATTGATCACTATTGTATCTGACTCATTATTTGTTGGGTCCCTAAAAATAGTAGCCACTACCATATGCACCGATTTGATCCAGAAGAGAGATCGGTGACTCAGCTATAAAAAAGCATGAAAATAAAGCTAAGCTAACATAAAAATTTGGTAAACCTAACCCTAGAAAACAGACACGACTCAAGCAAAAAAAACTCGGAAAAACACACAAGCCAACGAAAGAGAAACAAAGCATAAAGGAAAAATCTAAAACCTTCAGGAGGGAAAAGAACTACAAAGGACGATACCATATAGAAGAAAATTGACTAACAGAATGAACAAAGTGAAAAAACAAGACACAAATTATAATAGAAACACCTATACGAGGTAACAGAGAGCGGTACGAAACCCTAACCCTAGGTCACGGACCAGAAATTCCTAGAGAGGAAACAAAGCCCTTAGTGCCAAGGACTCGATATAATTAAGATAACTATTTAGATATTTATCTAGTAGTTTAAGTATTTAGTAGTTTAATGATTAAGTCCGTATGAGTATTTTTTTTTTCTTATTTTTTGTTATATTGGAAAAAAAAAAAAAAAACCTATCTTTTATATATAATAATGATTGAGTGCTTATCTTATGGTGCATAAATTTGAAAGTTCTTCATTTTTAAAGCCCAAAAACTCTCTGAAAAAATCAAAATTAGTAGTAAAAATTGTGCAAACGCTCATTTTTAAAATTTTTGGATGAATCAAATTCTTTAAAATTTTTTGGACATGCAAAAAAAAAAAAAAAGGCTTATTGGCTCCCCAAATTTAAACATTTTCGAGTTTTAATAAAATTGATCAATCCTTTTAATTTTGGCAAAATTAGACAACTAATAAAATTTTAGCAAATATAGCTAAAATTCAAATTGATAAAAATACAATGATAAATCACGTTAAAATAATATTAAATGATGCTAGTAACTAATGTTAACTGATTTTTCTAATTTTTTTAATAAAAATTCATGTCAACTAGTTTGTCACATCACATGATATATTATTCTATTTTGATCAATTTGAATTTTGGCTAGATTTACCAAAGTTTGGGCTAATTTTACCAAAATTAAAAGGATTGACTAATTTTGTTAAAACTCAAAAAGGTTTGGATTTTAGGGGGCTAACAAGCCAAAAAACTAAGCTATTTATCTTCCTTTCTTTTTTTTTTTTTAAGAAATGAGCTTTTATATATTAATTTGAATAATAGCATTTAACAATATTATTTTTGTAAATTATTTATTTTATTCAAGTTATCTCTTTTACTACCATGAATGGTACTAAAAGCAATAACTCTACTAATAATGCCATTAGCTTGACATCAAAACATAGAAATGATGATAATTGTCCTTTGTGACATTATGTCACTACAGTTGAACAAATAAGGAAAGCAAGAGGTAATGTGAAATAGATATGTAATTTTTGTCATCAAGAACAACAAAGGACTTATACTAGAGTGAGAGCTCATTTGTTAAGAATTAGTAGAAAAGAAATTGGTATTTGTAAGAAGGTGAGAGTTGAAAATATATCTGAAACGAAAAAACTCGAGGATGAGGTTACAACTAGAATCTCTAATGCACAACCTAAGTGAATTTCTTTGCCTTCTATTACCAACAACACTACTTAGAGTCCTTTGTTTATAAAAAAAAAACAAATGCTTCAGATGCTTTAAAGAGGAGAAGAATTGATGATTTTGCTTTTACTAAAACTTTTGACATGGAAATTAGATATCAACTAGATGAAGAGATTGCTAGGATTTCTTTAGTGGAGGTTTTCCTTTTAATTTAGCAAGAAATTCATATCATTAATTCTTTGTCATTTGTTGCTAATCCTTATATACCTCTCGATAATAATAAATGGAAAACCACATTACTTCAGTAGGAGAAGGCACATGTAGAGAGACTTTTTATATTCTATGAAAGCACTTGGATGAAAAAGGGTGTTAACATTATGAGTGATTGATGGAGTGATCCATAAAGTAGGCCTTTGATTAATGTAATGATTATTTATGAATCTATTCCTCTATTTGTTAATAGCTATGGATTGTTTATATGAGGTAAAGCATAAGTTTTTTATTGCTAATTTATTGACAGATATTATTAATGAGGTTGGCCATCAAACAATGGTCCAAATCATTACTGATAATACTAAAAATTGTAAGGCTATTGAAAAAATAATTGAAGGCTTGTTTTCACATATTTATTGGACTCCATTTATTGTTCATACTCTTAATTTTGTTTTGAAGAACATATATGTAGCTAAAAATGTGGAAACTAATCAAGAAACATATGATGAGTGTCATTAGATCACTTAAATACATGGAGATGCTCTATAAATCAAGAACTTTGTAATATATTATTTAATGAAACTTGCTATGTTTAATAGATTTAGCTCATTGAAGTTGCTTTTTATTGTTGATACTCATGTTGCTTTTATTATTGTTATGCTTAAAAGATTGAGACTTATTAGATGTGTTTTAGAAGTAATGGTTAGTGATGAATGGGTAGCATACCAAGAAAATGATCAAGAAAAAACGGAATTTGTTCATAAAAAGATAGTAGATAAAGATTGGTGGGAGAAAGTAACTTACATTCTTGATTTCACTAACTTTATTTATGACATGATTCGAGTTTATGATACAAGCAAACCATGTCTTCATTTGGTTTATGAAATGTGGAATTCTATGATTGAAAATGTGAAGATTACTATATATGAGCATAAAAAAGAGAAATTGGATTTTTTTTTCTATAATGTGGTCCATCATATTTTTGTCGATCATTAGGCAAAAAATAATACTCCACTTCGTTATCTAGCTCTTCAATTCATTGTCTAGCTCATTCATTGAATCCATAGTAAATTTCTAGTTCAATTCTTTAGTTCTTTCTTACTAGGTTATTTTTTTAATTTATTTTGTGTTTATATTTCTTTTGAAATTTTTACAGTGATAAATGGTTTCAAGAAAGAAAAGGTAGAGTGACTACACATATGAATAAGAAAATATGTATAGAAAGAAATAAATATTTTAGGATAATTTTTTTTATAGATGAGCATATTAAAACTTATGATGAATATGCTGACTTTTCTATGAAAGGTGGGTCATTTGGTGATCTAGGTGGGCATGCTATAGTTCAAGTGTACCTTTGCTTTAAGGGGTTGATTTTTGAAGTACTTGGACAACCTACTTTTTATTGTGAAAGGAATTAGAGTATTGTTCCTCTATTCATTCATTAGGAAAGAATAAATTAACTCCAAAACATGTTGAAAATTTAGTTTTTGTTCAAAACAATCTTCATGCTTTCTCAAAGAGCACCTTCCGATGTAATAATGAAGATACTAAAATGTGGAATGTTGGTGGTCATGACTTTACAAGCGTAGAAAATATTGGTGTTCTTGAGTTTGTCATTCTACCTTTAGATGAACTAGACTGAGTTTGTCTTTTTCAATGAAGATGCTAATGAAAGCATGAAAAAGGGGAATAAAGAAATTTAAAAAGTTTTATATATTTTAACATTATATTTTCTATTTTGAATGAATTTTCTAATATTAATTTTAATTACGAAACTTATAGATAATTAATATTTATTTTTTGAATACTTGATTTGTTATTATCTTATTTGTGTTTTTATAATTGATATTTATTTGAATAATTATTTTTAATAGAATTATTTTGTATGATTTGGTTTTTTTACTTTAATAATAATTATAAATTTATATATGAAAGAAAATATATTTATATCTTTATATTTTTTAATGTTTACACAAATTTCTTATATTTTATTTTTATATTTTTGAAAAATGTCACTTTTTGATATCCATTTTTGCATTTTCTGCAATTTCCATTTCCACGCCATCAACGGTGGTTGAGAAGTTAATTTAAGAAAAATAAAAAGGAAATACTTTCATTTCAAAGAAGCAAAATTGAGATTATAAATTTTGAGATGATTAATTCTTGTAATCATTAAAATATAACACTTATTCTATGATTGTCATTAAAAAATAATTATATTCAATTAAATCAATAAACTTAAGTTCTATTCTATTATGATTTATTAATTAATTTTCTTATAATTTTTCTACTCAATTGATTTTTTATTGTAAATTTTTTATTATAACTCATAAAAATAAAAATTTATATTTCACATAAATATAAATCTAAAATAATTTAATAATAAAATAAAATAAAAAAATCAATAAATTATGAAAAAAAAAACTAAAATTTAATGATTCAATTAAATAAAATCATTATTTAATGACCATTATGCACTTTAATGACGACTGTGATAAATTGCTCATTTGATTTGAAATAAAGTTAAAAGTGATTTGAAATAAAATTAAAAGTGATGTAAACATTAAAGGAATGACAACATAATTAATGGAATCAAAACCAAAAGAATCAATCATTTTATTACGACAAAATCCAATCGCTGGGTACTAACCCAAAGCAAGAGCACATCGAAATTACCCTTAAATTAAAGTCTAAACCCTTGGAAATCATAGCGATGTTAGAGACATCTTCTGCTACTAAAACCATGCATATTTTCCACATAATATCGATTTCATTCCAACTAAGACAAACTATATGCATTTGCTATACATTAGTCAAATAGATTAATACTGGTCAGACGTGGGTGCTACTCAAAACAAGTCTGGGTCATCATGGATAAAAATGAGCAATAACTAATGACCTCCAACCTTGGGTATGTCTCTAGTTTGTGACTCCAAACTTTATACTAAAAAACTTCATTTTCTAGAGGTTTGACATTTTCTTAAGCAACATAAAATAGGAAGAACCACATAGATCCGTGTATTTAATAAAATAATCACCATCATCATATGTGGCCACAAGCTCGTGCTATTTCCGTGTGCCTTGCAGTCCAATCAGCACGGCTCCAAAGATACAGTGGAGGTGGGCTTAGGTTCCAATCCTCTATTTGCTTATTATTCACATCTACCGATCCAGGAAGATAAAATGACTGAAAAGAGTAAATGAAACAGCGTCAACTTCAGAGGTTCATTTTTCTTAATGATTAGACTAAAGTTATATATTGCCCATCTACCTTGCCTGAAAGTAAGGTATCATCCACCCAAATTAAATTGTATGCAGCAATTCTGTCTAGCCTGATAAACCACCAAAATATACGAGTGAAGCAATTTACATTCTTAGTTATCATTTCAAACACCAGATACAGATAAGATAAGCAGAAGTGCACCTTTCAGTTTCCTTCGGAACAATAAGAACAATGACCTTAGGCTTAAACTCGAGTGCCTTTCGAATGAAAGCATTAGCAAGAGATGATTTCACACCGAAGGGAGGATTCAGCCCCATTATCTGATAGGAGATGTCATGTGAAATAGCATACAAACAATTAAGGAAAAACATATCTTCAAGCTCTTGAACTTTGCGTGATTATTTTATTGAGTCTATATACCTTGATTGGTACACATTGAGCCCTTAACACTTATTTGTTTATTACAATAAAAACAAATTGTGAACTAGCAAATTGATGAAAAATTTATTGACGACAGTGTAAAATTACTAGAAACTTGCATTGTCTTAAAAAGAATAACATTGTATAATAGATAAAATTAAAAAACATAGTCAAAATTAATTTTACTTATTTTCCACAAGTTTCAGTGATTTCAATTGCAGAAAAATGATACAATTTCTTCAAGTTTCTAAATTGTTGTTTATGAATTTCGCATTAATTTCACCTTGTCACCAGAATCCTTAACATAATAATAATAATAATAATAATAATAATAAAGAAGTTCGAGCACTTAATATATATGAATCAAAATATAAGAACTCAATAGCAATATGTAAAGTTCAGAGGCCTTAGAATGTGTTTTCCCACAATTAAGCTTATGCTTATAAACTAAAATCTGTTCTCTTACCAGCCTTGAACCATCAGGTAATTCATTCCAACCAACATTCAGCCAATCTTTCTTCTCGAAGCAACAATCATTCTATGAAAAGGAATCAAAGAAATCTGTGAGCATTTCAATAATTCTCAGGTGCAGGATTTTCAGATTTCCAGTTGCAGTCGAGGATAAGTGCATACAAGGTATATCCATTTACATCAAACACAAAAGAAACAAGTTTAACTTTGAAGACCATACACGTTCTTGTCAAATTAATGAAACTCAGCTATTTACATTTCAATAATTTTCAAGCCTGACACCTTATTCAATCTATCCACCCTGAATCTCCTCCAGCTAAGTAGTTAGAAATTGAGGCAGCCCTACTCACAAGAATTGACAATTATAACCTCAAGTCCCAAGGTGGGATTGAAGAACAATGACAAGATGCATGCTAAGAGAATGTTTAACAAAAATGCACAACCAGTTCTCATGGACAATTAGAAGAGAGGTCATTAGTACCTTGGCTTGTATAATATCATAGTTTTTGAAAAAGCACATTTTCCCAGATTTTTCCAGCTTTTCTTTCAGAAGACAACTGAAATCATTAGAACCACAGCAGAAGTCGACTATCTGTTATCAGAATTAGCACCAGAGGGAAGACAATAATCAAAATTAGAATGACAATTATATCTGAATCACACATTTAGAGAACATAGAAACAGTAAGATATTAAGCAAGGTCAAGTAGGGAAGGTAAATGTCAGAACTTATTTATTGATGGTCTCGTTCATGAAAATGCCAGAAGAAACAAAATTATGGCAGATACAAATAAAAATGAGGACCATATTTTGGAGATTTTCTTCTTCAAGCTATAATGTCTTGAGTCAGTAAAAAAGTATTCATAGTTCCACTAGTATGCCTATTGAAAACAATTAACAAACAATTATGCCCAACAAAAATCATTAGAAGTACACATTTAAACCAAAGAAGCTACAATCTCACCATATCACTCTCTTGCACGTACCACTGAAGCCGTTCAACAATCTGGACAACAAACTCTGGCAATTAGCTGTGTTACCATTTATTTACAGAGCAGTCCTCCAATAGTACATGAAAAGACCACAAATACATGTAATTATATAACAAGTAACAGCAACAAGTAAAGGTTTGGTACAAACAATTTGTTTACATATAAACATAAAAACATCATGTATGTAACTCCTAGTTTGCTTCATTCCATTATACTGTCTGGCCTCTTGTTTACAAAAAGGAAACAATAGTAAGTATCACTAAAAAAAATTTATAAATTTTTTAATAAAAATACTGCTTGCGCATCAACAATGTTAAATTATCATTAGGTTTTAAAAATTGTTAAGTTGAATCATTCATGCTTGTGTGTGTGTGTGTGTGTGTGTACACACACACACACATATGAGAAAGAGGAATTTCCTTCAAGTTTTACTATTCAATTTGGAGTTCAAACACTAATTTCTGTTCTAAATTAATTTTGAACAATTAATACATTCTAAAATCTGACCAGCCTATGCATTTCAGACTTGAAATGGATATGGATTTCAAACAATTTGGATGCTTAAAAGTAACTTGAAATTTGTTAAGGCATATTGAAAAGGATAGGTGTCTTACTATATATGACCATAAGAACGAAACGAGGCAATGAGAGGATAAAATACCAAATATCCATGACCAACCAACCTCAGATATGGTTGTGCCTTATAAAGTAGTCTAAAAGCAAAATTGACATCTCTAGTTCTTAACGTCATTGCTAAACATGATAACACTGTTGTGGAATGCTTTCAGCATCTATTTTTCCAGGCTACTTGGATTATAAAATTGCATATGCATATTTTGCTTACATAGTTTTACATTTAGTTTTCATAGTAACCTTTGAATCACATTAACATCATTCCAACTTTTTCTTGTAAGTCATAATTCATTTTAAAACATGTTGAGTGCATATTTCTAGTATTAAGCCAACTGAATGCTAATTCAGCCACAGCACATCCATCTCTGTTATGATTAGTGTTTTAAGGCCCACTTATAGTGTCAACCCACAGAAGTGACTTGCAGAATGTATAGCATGCTGACTGTAAAATGGAGAGACAGACATTTACCTCCTTAAGCTTTCCCACTTGGGTAAAATGGCGACCAAAAGAAGTATAGCGTGCTCCATAAAGAAAAGGTGAAAGATAGACTCTAAGCTTTGTCTATAAAACAAGAACGAGTGATCAATATGCTTGCAAATTGTCTATAAAACAAGAGCATCAGTATGCTTGCATATTGTCTATAAAACAAGAGCATCAGCATGCTTTCATAAGTACACTTTACATTGATAAATGATAAAATAACCATATGTCTAAGGTGAGTTTGAGAGACGATGACAGAGAATTAATAATGCAAGTAATTACTAACCAAAACAAAGGGTCATGAATAATTTCATATGATTCCAAAGCTTGAATTGACAACTATAATTGCCAGCTCATTTTAGAATGGTGTTAAAATATTCATCTGTTTGTTGATATAAAGATGAAGCTTTCATAATGAAGTAGGAAAACAAAAACAAATTGGAGGATAAGATGTCCTCTAAAATAAACCATATATGGACTCCAGTGGAAGCAAAAGATGTAAGTAACACCTTCAACAACATTAAATATCAGCTAAAGACACTCCTTAAAATTCACCAGACTGACCCCCAACCCCGCCCCCCCCCCCCCCCAACAAGCAATTGTCCAAAAACAAAATCCAGATTCACAAGGCTGTGACATTTATTTAAAACACCTCAGTCCAAATTCCAATAGAAACATTAATGTCAGAGCATCTCTTCTCCTAATAAAATTTCTCTATATTGCATTGTTAAAAGACACTCTGGTGGTTCCAGAAAAACACAGCATCCATAACAAAATATCAAGCATTCTGGAGGTACCCAACATACATTAAATATTATCAAGAAATTAAAAATACCAAGACACAAAGCAATGAATAAATGGGATGATAACAAGACACTCCCCCTTATAGCACATAGTGGTGAAGTTATGAGTACGGATAACAATATTGGACATAACACAAACCAAAACAAAATTAACAACTAAGGGTTTAACTTATCATGTCATGTTGATATTGTGTCAATCCAATTATGACACGAAAATAATTGTGCCATAACACAGATTGACTCTCCAACCTGCTAAAATGTCAAATCTCACAATGATAAATAACTAAAACAATATAGGCATTGTCTCTATAAACAAAAAATAATGAAAAATAATAGTTGAGAAATTAAAACTGAGTCACATATATCAGACCGAGAGTTATGTAGAACTGGCCTAACCTTCCATCTGAAAATTTGTTTAAGAATCTCAGGTTGACAAACAGTTTTTGCATCATCAACACTACATCCTTCTTCTAACTTCTGCAAGGCAGTTCGCACAGCCTGCAAGAAAAATTACAAAGTTAGATGTTTAATATTACTAGCATCCGAATTTCACATTAGAATCCACATTCAAACACATTAAGATATACTTTCACAGAACCCTCCACTAATCCCAGTGTAATGGGCTTCTCTCGAAATAAATGTGTATCTCCAGCCTTCCTTTGCTTAAATTCTTCAACATCAAATGAGGAAGAAACCTCATCCATGAGAGCCAGAATTCTACAGAACGAGAAAAACACAAATATTACGAAGAGGAACTAGAAGGGTTCTTTCCTATATCTTAATAAGAAGCTCCATGTTAGCCATGTTTGAGAATATGCAGGCAAGTAATTACCGTTTTTCCATTTCAGCATCAACTAAAGGCAATGAATTTAGCTTTTCCATCGCTGGCTTGTCTTGAGTAGTATTCTTGATTTTGCTGCTTGCAATATTTTGCAGTTTCCACTTAGGTAATCCTGGATTAACCAAAGAGTTGTTTCTGAAAAGTAACTTTCTTGAGTCTGTTATGGATGACCTGGCAGAAACAGAACTAATATGCTACTTTAGCTGGATCAATCATAATAGATTTCCTTGAGACTGAGGGGCATCTTTTATCTCTTTCAGAGGAATAAATTTCAATACCACTAAGGAGATTTTTAACCGGTTTTGGACTGTCCACAGCAGTTCTATCCACAGCAAAACCTTCAGAAACCTCAGTTCTTTTTGGTATCACGAGCTTTCTTTTTCTGGGTATCAGGTCAGAAGTGTACTTCCTTTCAATGTTAGGAAATATTAGATGGTCCCTAGCAGGAGTCTTTAGTTGATTTCCAATCTTATGATCTCTGGTTAAAACAATTTGCATCTATGCTCCATAAGTCATTTGATGAATGATGTATAAAACAAACAACTTGCTTTCATTAGAATAGAATTTCCAAAAAGACTCTTACGAGCAGTATATCAGAATCCTTTGATTTGCCAAAAGACCTTCCCAAGCCCTTGTTATATTATGTTCATTACCATCACGTTCA
The DNA here is from genome assembly GCA_949677035.1 of Omphalea diandra. Classification (NCBI taxonomy): domain Eukaryota; kingdom Viridiplantae; phylum Streptophyta; class Magnoliopsida; order Malpighiales; family Euphorbiaceae; genus Omphalea; species Omphalea diandra. The sequence goes on along the minus strand of CATIWR010077836.1, from coordinate 9,021 downwards.
AAAGTGATTTCCCTAAAGATAAAGTCAACATGTCATAAACCACTAATTTATATATAACTTTTTAAAGGACTGATGACCAAAAAGAAATTCTGAACTTAGAATTATTAGTTTGCTGCAATTTTAGTCCCACTCCCTGCAATCCACTGAACTTGAGTTAACAGCCACATAAGCATATTTAACCCTGATTTCGACAGCAAGGTAATGGGGCTAAAATTGCCAAGAAAAAAAAATCTCATTAACAAAATTCTGAACAGCACTAAAGTTAAAGAACTCATGTTTTTGGTCATTAAGCCTCTTCAAAAAGCCACATACAGGAACTGAAGTGAAAACAAAAAGGGCATACCCAGGTAAGCATTTCCTATGATATGCTTTAGGACAACGTCGGCACATTGCAAATTGCAATGCATCAACATCAGCGACTTCGCGTTGGTTGCAAACAAAACATTTATGAGCAGGACAAGCAAAAGACTCCCCTGCAGCAATTTTAGCTCCAAGTTCTTCTACTTGAGTTTCATTACCAGGATGAAGCAGTCTTGCAACACATTCTGGATGGTAGAAATGGCCACAAGTAGCAGAGGCACAAGGGAAGACCTAGAGGACAGTACCCCAAGGAAAAATGAGAGAAGTTAGTATATATAAACATGCATAGTACTTAAGGCACCCTATGTTTCACCAGAAATATATGGATTGATCAACATCTTAATAAGCAAAGGGGCTCTTTCCATTGTTATATAGAATTTCACAACAAGAGCAGACATCAATATTCATCTATTGAATAGAAAGTTATTATTTTTTAAGGAAAAAAAATGTGTTTGAAAAAATCAATGAGAGAATCAACACTACTGCTGTAGACGAAAATCCTATGGCTAAGTGTACAGCAGGAATATTTTATAAAAAAATGTTACCCTCCACATCGTACAATCATCGTAAGGTGATCCCTTGCATAGCCAAATTGCTCAGAACTAAAAATTGTAATAAAAAAGACACACCCAAACTTAAAGAAAAGCACAAATTATCATATTATTTCTCTTTAACTTGACCATGCCCAAAGTTATAGTAAACAACTTTTTTTATGTAATAAACTAATAATAAATTTTAACCAACATAAAATATAAATCAACTAAAAGTTTTCCAAAGCTCATAATGATGATAAAAATAAAACAAGAATGAAAATCATACCTCTTGACTAGAAGATCTAGCAGAAACACCCAATCTGCCACAAGCAAAGCATTGATGTTTCTGATGAAGACAATTTTCACACAAAAATATTGGAATTGCCTGCATATGACCAAAACCCCTTAGAAATAAAAGTATCGGCTCTGTCCAATTATGCAGATGAAATTTTGCTTGAACTGCTTAGGAAAAAAAGGCAACTATTTTATGTAATATAGGATGTCTTTTAAAGGTATAGTAATAGAAATAGAAGAGAGACAAGTGAAGAAGAACCAATTGTCACATATCTGTACAAGAAATCCTTACTTCATATTCAGCTTTATTTCTAAAACCAAGGGATGCACATTGAGAATTCACCCCATCAGCAACAGTTGGATGAAATGATCTCAAGCACCTCCCATTACAACTGCATTAGATCAGAAAAACTCAATCAAAAGCAGATACAATAGGAAAAACTATGATTAACTTAACAGCATATTATTGGGTAAGCCAAGAGAAAGATATCCCCATAATTAACAGCCTTCGGTAGGATCTTAAAATGAAACATAAGGTGTAAAACAGATGAGCTCATCTTAGAGCCAATAATTAGAAGATTCGCATAATTATGCTCAAAGAAATATAACTGTGGAGCTGCAGCTCTGCTTTTGACAAGATATTAGAGCATAATAGAAAAAATAACTAACTCAAGCAGTCAGCTCACAGCCTAAGTCACAACCACACTACTGCTGTATGCATCAGCAAATGCTCAATGTCTCAACATTTTTCGTATGAACAATTAACATACTTTATGTGCAACCTAGTAAAAAATTAGTTTTCTGCTGAAATAATAGCCCTCAGAGCAACCTGCTGCTCCAAATAGTCAGAAGACAGATAAGCAAATTAACCTTGATTTTTCAATTCCTAAAACCAGAAAGCTTAATATTAAATAATCAGTTCAAGAAGAATTGGAGATGAACAATTAAATAATCAGTTTAAGAAGAATTGGAGATGAACAATTAAATAATCAGTTCAAGAAGAATTGGAGATGAACATTCATCTATTTTATTCATCAAAGAAATTTCTTAAAAACAATGCAGCAATTCTGCTAATACAATTTATGTTATAGATTTCCTTCCAAAAATCTTATACTATATTTAAGTTTTCACATGAATTAATGTTTGATTCTCATCTATTGCTACAGGAATTTAGATGCCTTCTAAGTTTCATACACACAGGTGAACCACTGAAGCCTCAGTTCTCTCTCTCTCTCTTGTTGTACTTCTCACTGCAACCAATCTGAATTCTGCAAATAGTTGCAGATTTCAACTACCCAAGTCATTATTTTCCACTCCAAATTCAACCACAAACTTAGAGCAACTAGTTTTTTTTTTTTTTTTTCACATAAACCAATATTCCTACATAAATTCCACTAATCAAACTGACTGTAATGCTACAAACATGTGGGTTTTGAAAATTTGGACCTTTCATGACTTTTCCTCCATCGCTTGTCCTGCATCTCAAAAATTTAGAAACATAGTACCATGTTTTTTTAATTGAAACATTTTATCATGTTTTCACCGATGTTAATATATTCTAGGTTTGGAATGGGAAAGCAGTCTGGAAATGTGGAATCAATTCAAACTTGTTCAATTTGACGGGATACTCATATTTCTCAATCATACACTAAGGTAAACTTCTTTTTCACGGCCAACAATTGCATGCTACTCTGTATTCCTGCTATTCTTTGAGTATAGCAAAGCTCCAACCATTAGTTGAGGGCCCACTAAGAAAGCTATAACCTGACCAGTTCCTTGGAAGTTGCACATGGCATGCCATGTTTTACTTGGATTCTAAAACATCATATAATTTATGTATCACATGATGATTCTGAAAATAATCCCCATGCAATATTATTTTTCCTATTTTATTTGCTACTCCTGTGACTGTAATCAGTAGTCATGCTGATTGTATGCTCAAACCAAGCTGTAAATACAACTGTCAAAGAAATAGCAAAACTGAAGCCCAAAACAATCTCCATTTATCACAAAATTTCAAAGTTTCACCAAATTCGTCCATTTTCACTCTTAAATGCTACAGAATAGAAATGTGTGAATATTGCATACAAAACTAACCAGAAAAAAAAAAACTGTATAAATGTGGCAAAACCAAGTGAAAAGAAAATGGAATTATGAAATAGGAGCATACCACAAAATGTTGCCACCATCATCACAAATTGAGCAAACCTGATCAAATATTTCCTGGTCGTCACTGCTGTCGTTGTCTTCGTCATCATAACCATCATTTGTTATTTCAACATCCTATTAAACCAGTCAAGGAAAATTTCTTTCAAATCTTGAAAATAGAATAAAAGAAAACAGAGGGGAAAAAAAGTACATAGAGCAAATGAAAAGAATGGTGGACAGAGACCTAATATGCAAGTAAGATATTTATCAGTGAGCACTAACCTTATAAAAAGTTGTTCTAGTCTCACACTTTCCAACAAAGGTGCGAAAAGACTGTTCAAAGATTAATCATCGAGATAGTATTCTACATATCAGATTACATGCGTATGCGCACAGAAGTTAAGAATCATAATCCAAACAAGAGAGAACAACTCCATGTAAGAAATTAGAACATGACAAATCCAATACAATAAAGATGGCCTGGAAGTAAATTACAAGCTAAATTCGACAAAATGATAACAACAGCCAAGTTATCCAAAAAGGTAACAGAATGAAAATCAATTAACATCAAAATCTGTGTTGCTGTGGTCAGGATAAAGTTAGTAATACATTAACCTGCATTGGTCAACGCAACTATTTTTACAATATCTTCCAGTTTTTGATAAATCAACTAAAATCCTCACATGCAGACATAATGGATCCTTTTCAGAGTTTGAGTAATGAAAAAATCCAGTAAAACTCTTAATAGTAACAGAATGACAGATCCGTCCACCTGTAAATTTTGTTAGAAACAACTGAATAAATGTGATCATGTTTATTTCTTCAGTTCATGAATAATCAACACAAAACCTGCCCAACTGTCAAAAGTTTGAAGAAGGCATCAAGAGTTTGTATATGAAACCAAAGCCTTTTTTCTTATAACAAAACAGTATTATTTTGTCATAAACTGTTATCACATCTAATCTTTAAAAAACAACTGAAAATGGTTATCAAGCTGGGACATACAACAGTAGGGTATCCGTTATCACAATTGCATAGAAAGAAAATAAAATATCCACAAGGGTGAACTTTCTTCATCTTAAAAAATATACAGACTACAAAGTATTATGAACAAGAAGCATGAGAAACTTAAGATTAAACAAAATACAGATCATAACTAGGAACTCCTACCTTTGATCCTTTCAACTCTTTATCCCTTTTTGCTGCTTCCATAATTAACAGCTTGTGATCCAACAGGTCATGCTCTGATGGTAGAACGTCAGACAAGCTACCAAAAAAAAAAAGCACAGCACAATAACCACTAAAAATCAAAACAAAAATGCATACAGCTAAAATAGTCAATCACAACCAACCCAAAAAACACCTGAAAGTTCTGAGTAAATAATTCCAAACAGCCTTTTCAGATGCCTCCGGGTTCTTTTTAAGGACATGCAACCAATAAACCACAACTAGCACTTTTCTGACTATGGGTCTGAAAGCCTTTCTCGGCTTTTGAAGCATAATCCATTTCTTGCCCTTAGTGAGCACAGATATTTCTGGCTGCACATAAGATAGTTCAAACTTCCAAGCTATAACTGGCAAGTAGACTTTCTCAATCCCACTACTGCATGTCCCGCGCAGTACTGCTACCGGTTTCTCTAAGGCGGTTACCGCCTCATTCTCGTCCCACAGCACTGGCAAATCGAAAACAACACCGGTGCCTCGTTGTCGTCAACAAAATGGTATTCTAACACGTGCTGTGGCAAGATCTCTCCCTCTTCATCAGAAGATACCATTATGCCTACAGTTTAAAAAAAAATAATAAAAACAAAACGAGAAGATACCATTATGCCTACAGTTTAAAAAAATAATAAAAACAAAACGAAAAAGTTATGTTCTGTTTGGTTGCCAAGAAAACAGAGAGAGATCAAGGAAAAATACGAAGAGGAAAAAAGAAAAAAACAACCTTGACAAACAAATAAGTAACACTCTACTCTCTACTATTCCAATTTTTTCATTTTTCAATTTTTGTTTTCTCTAGGTTTTGAACCACTTGTACTAACTGTATTTTTCGCATTTTGAAACAACACTAAACAGAAAACTTGGCATTTTCTTTTATTTTTCTCTCCTTTCCTGCGCTTTCTTAGCAACCAAACAACACTTAGCTAAAATAATTAACGGTTCAAAATTTTTTTAAGAAAAAAATAACTGCATTTTACACATTTTGAAATAACTCTAAACAGAAAAACGACATTTTTAAAATTTTTCTCTTCTTTTCCAACACTTTCTTAACAACCAAACAACACTAACAAAAATAATTAACGTTTCAAAAAATTAAAAAAAAAAAATAAAAAGGTACCAAGGTATAGTGGAGCTAAAATTTAAACCCTAAAACGGAAAATTGGGGCCGTCGTTTCGCTTGGCTGCAAAATCGCACGGCCTTGTCGCGTGGGCTTTGGGAAGTTTTTCTGTGTAAGGTATGAAAGTTTTTGTATGGCAACAGTTTTTATATTTCCAGAGAGGCAAATGGGAATGGGAAGGTGGAATATGATGCGGTCGCTACGATTTGCTACCCTTCTCTCTGGTGTGATTGGTTTTTTTTTTTTTTTTTTTTGTCTTATTTAATTTTGAATATTTAGATTTTTTTTCAAAAAATTTAAATTTATAAAAAATAATATATTGAATAACCATTTAGATGGTACGAGCAGTTGGAATTGAATAAAAATTAATAATTAATTATCTTAAATTATTATTTTAATTTATTTTGATTTAATTATTTTTTAAATATTTTAATTTTTTTCATTTTAAATAATTTTTAATTGATATATTTAAAAACCGTGCTCAGTTTACTCCTAAACTGAGAAAGTCATTACACTAAATACCTTAAAGCTACTGTGTCAAATCAAGATTGAAAGTAATAAAATAATATCATGACGAACCATTGAGATTAATTCATCTCAAATTCAATGGCCAAAGTTATCATGTACACGATACATGATACACATATAAAAATTCCCCTGGGGTTGAGAAATGGCGATGGATGGCATGACATGACCACAAAGGCAGCACGTCAGTTCTGATATGATGGCTCTGTGACCAACATTACTGAACGAACTACACAATAAACCGCCCATTACGCGGTTTGATTGCTATTTTTATACTATTTTTATTTTAAAATTTTAATTTAATTTTTAACATTTTGACAAGTGAATTCAAAAATTTTACTTCGCGAAATATTTTTATATTATTTCTTAAAATTGAATTTTATTGAATATATAAATTAAAGTTAACTAATTAACTTTCAATATTTCGAGACTAATATTAGGTATGACATAATTAATTTAATAATGCAGTTAAAAAATTAAATATTTTATAATTTTTTAGTCTTAATTGTATTTATATGTAATAAAAAAGTAAGCTTAAATTAAATTTTAATCGTTGAGAAGTTCAAGAAATTTATTTATTTCAAAAAAATAATTGACTTATAAAAATATTTTTTAAACTAAATATTTTATTAAAAAAAAAAGACACCTGTACATGCCGTCCAAATTAAATGGATAACTTTTGGGGGAGGTTCATATGCCAAATCTGTTGCCAAAGAGGATCAACCGCACTGGAAGATGGCTGATCTGCACCATTCCCTTTGAAACCGACGGTGTGCAAGATGATACGCCGACTTTACGCTAAATTTACCCAACATACAAAATCTCCAACCCGTACATCATTTGGCAATCGAAGACCTAATGGAATACTTTTAATTTGCTCAGCTACAGTGAATGGGAAGAAACGATTCACCACATCCTCCTTCCATGATCTCCCACAACCAAAATGTTGCCACTGCCTTGTCAATCTCCTTAGGGCTAATTTTCAAATGAGTGTAAAAAAGAAAAAATTAGAGAAACATGATAAAGTAAAAAATATTTATAAAAATATGATAAATTTAAAAGTCTTTAGTAAAACAGAGTAGTCAACATCGAGTATCTGTCAGTTAAACTGGCGGACATAGCTATAGATTAATGCCGGTAATGTTAAAATTGTTTCTAAATTTTTTATTATTTATCTGTTAGTATAACTGGAGGATGAATGTCTGCTTGCAGTAGAATCTACTGCAGCTGCTGCAAGGGCAGAGATAAGACATCTTTATTGAGCAGCGAGATAAAAAAAATTAAAAAATATTTAAATATTATATTTAATATAATTTAATTATAATATTTATTTTATTATATTTTAAATTATTATATTATAAAGAAAAAGAACATAATAAAATTATTATATATTATTATAAAATATTATTATATATTTAAAATATTATATGATAAAAAATTTTATAAAATATTATAAAATAAAATATTAAAATATTTTAAAGTAAAGTATAAAATAAAAAAATATAAATTCATTTAATTTTTTTTAATTATTTCGCCCGCTATTATAAGAGACGAATAAATATTTTTCAAAAAAGTTTAGCACATCAATGAAATATTATTAAAAGTAATAGTAAATAAAATTATGAAACCAATTCTATGTTCGCAAATACAAGTGTCGGACACATTTTTTATTTGAAAATTAGTTCATACAAGAATAATTTTATATGCACAAACGTAACTTTCATGTATATAATTAGTTCGCTAGTTAAATTAGCAGACGAGCAAATATTTTATTATTTCAATCTGTCATTTAACTGGTGAACGAGAGAATATTTATTATACTTGAATTGTTTCATCCACTATTTTAAGTGGCAAACAAATGTTGTTTAAAAAATTTAGTACATCAATGAAATATTATGGAAAACGATGGTCAATATTTGTATGTTAGTAAAAATGGTGAATGTTATTGTTTGTGTTGATCTGCCAATTAAACTAACAGACCAACATGAGAATGATGGATCAAATTTTTTATTTTGTCCGTCAGTTAAACTGGCGCACGAAATAAAAAATTTTGATTTTTTATAATATTTTTAAAATATTAATATTTTATAATATTAAGATTATGATATTAAGATATTTAAATATTATATTATAATATTAATATTAATATATTTTACATTATTATATTATAAAGATAATGAAGATAAAGTATAATACAAAATAATAAGAATAATAATATTATTATTATATACTAAATTATTATATAATAATATAATATTAAAAAATAAAAGTATTAAAATATTTTAAAATAAAGTATAAAATAAAGAAAGGATATAAATCCATTTATAATTTTTTATTTTTTTAATTATTTTGTCCGCTATTATAAGTGGCGATCAAATTCTTTTCAAAAAAAGTTTAGTACATTAATGTAATATTATGAAAAATAATGGTCAATAGAATTATGAAATCAAATTTATGTCTGTCACTATAAGTGTCGGACACATTTTTTATTTGAAAATTAGTTTATGCATGAATAATTTTATATGCACCAATGTAATATCCATATGTAATTTTGCAACTTAAATTTTATCTTTTACATTTTGTAATATAAATTTATATATTTATTAAAATTAATTTTTTAGAAATAATTATAATTTTTTTGAAATAATTTATATATTTTTAAGAAATAATTATAAAAATTTTATTTTATTTGGTTAAGATATATTCTTATAAGTAAAAAAAATATATATTCAAAAAGTAAAAGATAATTTTGAAGAAAAGATTTCAAAATTTTGAATTATCATCATGTGGAAAATAATACACTATTAAGTGTATATCTAAAT
>CATIWR010077835.1:0-33613 GCA_949677035.1 Omphalea diandra | reverse complement strand
TGTATGTGTTACAAGGCTTTCAACCTCTTCTCATCTAACAAAACTAACTGATTATACATACTTTTCCTTGATTGATACTCAAGAATCTTCATTTCAATCAACACTCAAAGAGATTTCCTTTCTATTTTCACCAACAAAATTACTCCTTCCTATGTACTAAAGAGTAAGATGATATCTCCATGGATGTCTTAGTAGTAGTATGGTATCCCCATAATATAAAAGGTAGTTTTTCTGCCAATCTTTGGAAGTTTCTACCATCTTGGTTAAAATATTGTTAATATTCTTATTGGTTGCCTTTATAACTCTATTTTCCTATAGCTTATTTATGATGTACCATTCCATACTTTTTTAAAACCACCCTAATCTCAGTATTAAAATATAGACTGTTATAAGTTGTGATGTAGTGTGGCACACCATATCGACAAATGAGATTTTCAGTATAAACCTAGCATTTTGCCTTACCCCTTACTTCTAATAGGGATCTTCTTCTACCCCGTTTAAGAAGTAGTCAATTGCCACCACGATAAACCTATGTCCCCTAATGGATGCTGACTTCACTTGTATAATATCATTAATGCCTCATGATACAAATCGCCAATGTAAGGTTAAGTTTTGCTATTCCACCGATGGTAAATGGTTAAGGATTTTATAGATCTAACACTTATGACATCCCCTCACAATTTTGGTGCAGTTCGGCTCCATAGTATTCCTGTAGTACCCCATTCTTAAGATCTTTCTAACTAAGGTTAAACCATTCATATGTGGATTGTAAACCCTTGCATGCACCTCTTCCATTTACTTTACCATCTTATTTTTCAGTCAAACACCTTATCAAGTCTAGACATTTTATATTCACTTCTTTTTCTGTCAAACACCTTATAAGGTCTAGACATTCTATATTCACTTCTTTTCTCTTGTACCTCTTCTTTGGTTAATTGTCTTCTTCATTTTTTGGTTTTCAAGGTTTTAGAAAACTTTCCATGTGGATATAGGATAGATAAGCATATATTATTTTTGATTTGCATATATACATCAATCATCTATGTAGATCATGAGTTGATCTATGTAGATAACTAAATATGCGATAGAGTTTTTCTAAAACTATATTTGTTGCTTTTTCGAGATATAAAAATGATAATTTTCATGCATATTTCCATATTTTATGTGGTCTTTAGTTTATCATAAATATTATTCATGCGATATCATATTTGATTTAAAAAGATGATTAAGATTATATGGTTGTATTTTGTTTGTGATGTTATTTTTCATGTCAATATTTTCAATTGGATATGTCTCACACACATATTCAATGCTATAATAAAATAATTAAATATTTCTTGAAAAAGAGTCTATAAATTAAGTTTTTTACTATTAGCTTTCAAAACAAAAGTTAATTTTTTTCCAATTGAATTTCTTAAAAAAAACCTTTGATATTATAAATTATTTACTTATTTACATAATTCATAAATTATATTGTTTTTTAGGTGAATATAAATACCAAATTTATAAATAAACATACATATTAATGTTAATTTAATGTAAAATATAATTTTATTATATATTTAAGTATACATATTACTTTTAATACATCAGTGTAAAGTATATCACAGTCTAAATGTAACTGCTTTGCTTGATGATTTTTAGTAAATGTAGAGAATGTTTTGTAAAAAAAAAAAAAAGTTAATTTGCAAATTGTTTTGTATAAAAAAAAGGATAATTAGCATCAATTATCTATACTTAGACTTTTGTGTCAAAAAAATTCAATTTTTATTTTTTAATTTTTAAATATATGTACTTGCATTTTCATATCATTCATATTCTAGTAGTGGATTCCATTAAGTTTGACAGTAACATAGCACTCCAAACCTACATATTTATACAAATGACATTATTAAAAAAAATAATTAGCATATAAAATCTATATTTTCACTTTTGTGTCAAAAGAATCCAATTTAATTACATAGTCTTTTAATTAAAAAATTATTTAGTTATTAATTAATATGCAATTGAGGTTAATTTAATTTAGATTTAAGATTAAATGTATATTTTTATTTTCAAAATTAAAAAAATTTAATTTAATTATTTTAACAAAATTGGTAATATATTGATAATTTTGGTTTAAAAAATTGATAATATAGACTTAAATAGAATTCTTTTATATAGTAATATGATAATAAATTTATTGTTCGACTAGGTTGGTTTAATCTAAGTCATGAACCTCTTTTGATCTTGACAATAGAGATTGATCAATTCTAATATTTTCATAAGTGTTGTTTGTAGAATTATAAGTTAGGTTTTTTCATCGAAAGTATGATGAAATTCAAAATTTCCAACAATGTAAAGATCATCCAAATTCACAATGTGTACATAGTAAATCGCGACCGCGAATCAATCACAAGAAAGAATGAAGTTAGGCCAGAGAAATTCATGGGCCACTTTCGCTACCGCAAACCATCCAAAGATTGCAAAGCCTTAGTCATAGAGGAATTCGTCGTAAGTGTGTCACCAGGGTCGAGACCACGACCTTCATAGTGACAATGGAGGGAATCAAAGCTACAACCACAACGTGTCAGGTATTCAAGGAAAGATAAAAAATTACGAGGGCAAAAATTCGGTAACGACCTCGACTCAAGGAGTTGAAGCTTCCTCACCAAACAAAGGAATTTGCAGTCTCAGTCGCGTGCAAGACTTAGGTATCTCACGACCATGACTTTTGATAGTGGTTAGACCACAACGACTATATTTTCCTGGACAACCAATAGACAGCTAACACATGCACTAGCTGTTAGACACAGACGAGATTTTTCGCCGAAATTTTTGGCTCTATAATGGAAATTGAAAATTCGGGACCGCGAAATGGTAGTAGTGACTGCGACTTCCACCTGACAAGCATTTAATGCTAAATTTGCTTAGCATATCTTGGAGATTTGTTGATTGTTTTAGAGTAACATCTCTTTGGTGGATATGGATTATAAATATTTCACCAAACATATGTAAATCAGAGAAAATTCATTAATTTGTAATCAATCTCTTGCCAATTTGCTACTCATTTTTTCAATTCTCATTTATGTGTCTGTAATTGTTTGGTGTGAGCAATAAACACCATTGTCAGAGGTTAGTGTGAGTCTTGAAAACACTTATGAGACGTTTTAGTGTGAGCCTTGAAAACACTTGTAAGAGATTTTTGTGTGAGTCTAGAAAACACAAGGTGTAAGGTTGTTGTGTTAGCTATAAACACAAGCTGTAAAAGTTTGGTGTGAGCTTGAAAACACCTATTGAGTTGAGTGAAATAACCAATTGTAGAGAATTGGGGAGTGGACGTAGGTTTAGTTAACACTCGAACCACTATAAACACTTGTGTCAATTTCTTTCTTCTCCTACTCATCTTCTTAAACACATTAACCCTCTTTTTAATTTCTAAATTAAGCTCCAATTCAACTCCCTTTTTGTTACCCCAGGCTAACATTTATTAATATGATAAATTTATAAATAAATTAGTATTAATTTTTAAAACTAATATTTAGTGACAAGTATATTTTTTAAAATCAAATGAGTAGTGATGAATTTTTCATTACCAATTATGTCATATTTAAGATGACATTAACGGTATAATAATAATAATAATCATCATCATCATAATAATAATTTAACGAGGACAATTTAGAAATATATTATTTTTCATTGCTAATTGTACAATTACGAGTTTTATTTTTAATAAATTTATTTGTCAACATTTCATTGCTAATGAATAGAATGACAATTTTTTTTTTTTGAAATTTAGTTGTTAAATCTATTTTTTTTTCTTGTATTCTATGTACTCGTTTATGTAAAATTCAATTCAAAAAACTATTTATCAATTTTCCATGTAAGTTTAGATTTTTTTTACTTTACAAATAATTCATGGTATTATTTTTTAAAAATAATATATATGGAAAGAATATAAAAAGTACATTATTATTAGTTAAAAAAATAATGTCATTTTTGGAGCATAAATTGTCAAAGCCAAATCTTGTAATTTTAGTAACAAAATTGTGTTGTACCTAATATGCTAAAAATCCCATTTATGCTCTCTTATAATTTTTTTTTCCTTTTATGTTACTTCCATGCATATTTTTTTAGGAAAAGAAATTAAGTATATTAGTACAAATATTATAGCTAAAATGTAATGCTTACATGTCTCATTATATGAATTAGTAATAAAATTTTTAAAAAATGCATACAAACTTTGTTAAAAATAAAATTATTTTAGAAATAGATAGCGAAGCAATTAGAATAAAGTGTGAAAAAAAAACTATAATGAATTTAAAATTTTTCATTATTCTTTATTTATATTAAAAGTAATTTGAATTTTAAATTTGATTTTCAAAATTTCAAATTATCTTTGAGCATCAAGTTGTGTCATTGTTTATTTCCAATTGAATAAGTATATAATTTAAAAGACTATTTAATTTAAGTAATTGCCAAGTACAAGTTTAATTAAATAAGTATATAATTTAAAAGATTATTAAATTAAATTATTTTGATACAAAAATAAAAGTATAAGTTTTTATTATAATTGCTCTTTTTTAATAAATGTCATTTGTATAAAAATATATAGATTTAGAGTGTCAGTTAATTATCAAATCTACTTAAATTCAATATGAATCAAGAGATGATATAAAAACAAAAATGTGTATATAAAAATTTGAACTAAAGAATTAGATTATTTTAATATAAATTGCAGATTTTTTCATGTTAGTTGCCAAAACAAAAAAAACAAAAAACAAGGGAAAAGGTTAATTTGCGGAGCAGGTGAGATTAGGGCCACGTAAATAAATAATGCCCTTGTTTTCTTTGTCACGTTCCTTATATCTGGCCCCATTCCTTTGCCCTTGTTTTCTCTCTTTTTTGTTATATTTGGCCCCATTCCTTTCTTTCAACCAAAATCCTGGTTTCTTCTTTACTTCCAAAAACAACAACGTCATCTGTTCTCTGGCACATTGTCTCCACACTTTTCTTTCCATGGATTCCACCACGCCTAAAGTTGCTCTGGATTTCTCTCCTATGATCAAGATATACGAAGATGGCCGTGTAGAAAGACTCATGGGAACCGCCATCGTTCCTCCTTCACTTGATCCCAAAACCAATGTCCAATCCAAAGATGTTGTCTACTCACAAGAACTGAATCTATCTGCAAGAGTTTACCTTCCAAAAGCCAATGATTCAAGCCAAAAACTGCCTTTACTTGTTTACTTTCATGGCGGAGGTTTTTGCATCGAAACTGCCTTCTCTCCTACCTATCATAACTACCTCAACACATTAGCGGCAGAGGCTAATGTCGCAGTAGTCTCTGTTGATTACAGAAGAGCACCAGAGCATCATCTACCTGCTGCATACGATGACTCATTCGCTGCTCTTAATTGGGTTGCTTCTCATGTCAATGGTGATGGCCCTGAAGAATGGCTAAATCTTCATGTTGATTTGGGTAAGGTTTTTCTTGCAGGAGATAGTGCTGGTGCCAATATAGCCCACCACGTGGCCATAAGAAATGGTCAAGCAAAATTACCCGGTATCAATATTATCGGTATTTTACTAATACATCCTTATTTCTGGGGCAAAGAACCTATAGGAGATGAGCCAAAGGATTTGGAAATTAGATCAAAGGTTGATGGCTTATGGTTTTTCGTTAACCCTACCACAAGTGGATTAGAGGATCCTTTGATCAATCCAGGTTTTGATCCAAATTTGGCTAGCATGGGGTGCTCCAGGGTCCTTGTTATTGTTGCCGAAAAGGATATGTTGAAAAGTCGGGGTTCGTATTACCATGACAATCTGAAGAAAAGTGGATGGGAAGGGGTGGTGGAGATTATGGAAGCTAAGAATGAGAATCATGTTTTCCATTTGTTTAATCCTGCCTGTGAAAATTCTGTGGCCATGCTCCAAAAGATCACTTCTTTCTTGAATCAATTGAATTGATCAATTGTGGCCTCAATTAGGATTAGATCCATGCATCTTTGTGTTTCGAATTTTCTTATTGTAATGCTACTACAAGTCATGTACTTTTTTGTTTTTTAAATCGGAATAATGCTAATAGTGACACTGCTTTGAGGTGTTCTGAAGATCTATTTCAACGTATTAGGATACTTGTGAAAATTCTGTGGGCATGCAGAAAAAGATCACTACTTTCTCGATGAATTGATCAATTGAGGCCTCAATGAGGACTAGATGCATGCATCTGGGTGTTTCGGATAGATGCATGCATCTGGGTGTTTCGGATTTTCTGATTGTAATGCTGCTATAAGTCATGTACCTTTGTGTTTTTTTCGGAATAATGCTATTTTTAGTGAACACTGCTTTGAGGTATTGTGAAGATACTATTTCATCATATTGTCGAAATCAATTATTTGATTTGGTATCTAATTGTTTTTGCGAAGAGGAAGACATTCATCAATTCAATTCAACTACATCTTAATTTCAAATTAGTTGGTCAATTATATGAATTCATTTTTTCCACTCAAGGTGATTTTGACCGTATCTTCTAAAAAATTTTAAGTCTCTCGGTCTTTTGAATTATCCTCTATGTGAACTTAGATTTATCATTCTCCTTTTTATGTATGTTTAAGCTAATGTGCATTATATTTCTAATTTGTGTGTCTAAAAGTCTACGACTCACTTGTTAAACCACGTCAGTCTCCCTTCTTCAAGTTGTTTGCAACTGAAACAACTTCAAGTTTATCCCTATAGTCATTTTTATTAATTTATTTTAAATGATAATGATGCCTACAAGTTATGTTTACACTACATTAAATATATAATTTATTTATAATGATTTGAAAAATTAATAATATAGAGATAAAAAAATGAATGAAAATATTGAACAAATAATATCAATATAATGTATTTAAAAATTAAAATTAAATGTGATTTAATAATAATAATAATAATAATAATTATTATTATTATTATTATTATTATTATTATTATTATTATTATTATTATTATTATTATTATTATTATTATTATTATTAGAGTTGATTTTGAATGTTTGAAATAAAAAAGTGCAACTACAAAAAGTGAATATAAAAAAAAAAAAAAAAAAAAAAAGAGGTTGATTCAAATAGACAAAAAAAAATGAATGTAAAACATAAAATTATGGATTAATTTTTTTAATATTTTGAGTTGAGTCAGGTCATTTAGATATTTTTTATATTGATCCTCCGTATTTTCTAGTCAATCTAGAAATTGTCATCTTTAACGATATTATTATTATCATGATTGCATTTTTATTGTATGATTATACAAAGTGAATGAAATAAATATACAAATTGATTAAACAAAATGAAAAATGTAAATGATAAATATAAAATATATATATACTAAATTTATAAAAGGAAAAAAATTCAAATACATCATCAGGCATGACTAACATAGTGGGTGATGCAAGGGCCATCAATTATTAGCACTTGTTTTATTTACGCTTAAGATTTATTGAGGTGTAAAGCTCTATAAAGAGGTAAGATTATAAGCGAAGAGGTTCAAATTGTCACCTTGAGCAAGACTCTCTCATAATGAAAAATTCAATTCATTTAATTCTAAAATATGAAGTGGATTTAAATAGGCGCAAGATAAAAGAAATAAGCTTGAGGTATCTTTTAATCTATTAGGAGAGTTTGAGTTATAAAGGTCTATTCAATATTCACCAAAATTCTTGTATGTGTCTAAATATGAAGATTTAGGCAGCTTTTAACTCGTAACAACTCCCAAAGCAAGAGAGCTTTTATAGGAAAAGTTTCTTAACAACCATAAAAATGGTTAGGAACTCCTTGAACAACACTATTACATAATAAAATAATAGGAATCCTAGTAACTTAGATATTTTCCCATGGTTGAAATAATTGCTTTGTGCATTAATCTCACATATAGCTATGAGCAATACTATGTTTGATATGACAAGTAAAAATGCAAAAAAATAATTTAAAATTTGATTTCCATCAAAGGATCCTAATGATTCTAAAATACAATTAAGCCTAATTAGAAGTCATGAAAATTAGCTTTAATCTTTGATTATTCTTACACTATTATCTTTACCTTTTATTTAGGCTATAGCAAATCATAGTCATCCAAGTGTTTGGGCTATTATGATATTTATACAAACAAGAAGAGATAATCCTTAAGTACATGCTTAGTTAGATAGACTAATGGAAAGAGAAAGGTGGTAGGCAAAGGATCATTAACTCCTTTTGGGCTTTTTCAACTCACTAAACTGGCCACCTTTGTATGTTCCTTTCCTTAATCTCATTACATTAAGAACCCTATTAAAGCTGAATTATAATTTTGATCCTTAAAATTTTAAATACTTATAATTAAGTACTCAAAAGTAAGAAAGCAACTTTCAATTCATTCCTAATTGAATCTCAATGTAATATATCTTTATTGACCTATTTACATGTGATGTTTTAATGTGTTACATAGTAGGTTGAAATTAAATATGTACTATAGTTATAAAACTATATTTAGAATTACAAATTAAACTATTTATTTCATTACTAATTTGTTAATTAATTAAACTCAAATTTAAATATAATGGTTGATATCTAGTAATACGCTATGACCACTAAATTATTAGGAATGATCAAGGTGGTTTGTCTTATGCTTCAATAAGTAAGTTAGTAATGTTATTCAGTTCTTTCATTAATTGATATATACCAATCAAACATTGAGTATGAATATGTGCCTATTGTGAGAGCCTCCATTTTTTTAGAGCTATGCCTTTGAATTAGTGGAATCTTGCTTGCAACTTTTAGACTTTTTACTTACTATTAAGGGGTAGAGAGGATGTGGGGTCATACTTTGCTACAATGGTAGATAATGACACACAAAAAAAATCAATTAAGGATCTAAGGATAGACTTTTCAAGTCAAAAAGCCTATGACCTTAATCCAGTTGTCAATAGAGGACCTTGAGGAGTGATTTGTTGGCAATACCCTAAAGACTTAAATGGAGTCACTTTTGGCACAAAAGGGTGAGGCTAGGTTCTAGTCAAAATAGGTTAGCTAGAAGGCCTAATTCAACCTCACCCTATCAAAGATTGGATTCGAGAGTTGGGTACAAACATAAGAAAGAGGTTAGGCACCTCTAAGTCACCTAAATATTAAGATCCAACCTTCAAGTAATCTATGGCTCACTTTTACTAGCTTTATCCTTATCATGTTATCCATTTAAGGTAGTCTTAATCATTTATCCAGCATTCAATCATACAACCATATTGAATTAATCAAATAAACACATTCACTAAAGAATGGAGGGACATGTAATCATGGGGGGATTCACACATGAATCATCATATGCATAAATTAGTAAACTTCAACCTCAAAAACCTATAAAACGAATGCCCATATTAGTGTTAAACACCACCAAAGAAAAAAGAAAGTGTTTTTATCCTAAAACACTAACACAAAGTGAAGGGTTTTTTACCTAATATGTTATGAAAGTATCAAGGCTTATGTTACCACCATCAGATACCCAAGATGCAAGTGATGGAAGTGTGTGTAATGTGAGATGAACATGCTACCTCAAAGAGCAAAAATTATCTAAATGCTTAAATGATAACAAAGGTGGTGTAATAATGCAAATAAAGAGTGCATGTATAGGAAATAGAACATGATGTATATATTATGATAATGAGCAATACATAATGAGGAGTCAAGGGATCCTAAGTAGTTACAAACTTTCTTCATCACTTTCTACTCATGTTAAATAACATAAGAGAGATGTAAGTAAGCATAGCCATAAAAAAAGGCTAGGAAAATATCACTTAAAAATGAATACCAAACATAACCTTTAAGCCAAAATAGAGAACAAGGGTTATGGTTATGACAACGTACCTCATTTTCCCTATTGACAAGCTTAAGAGACAAAGGAGATAGCCAAATGCTAAAGGGGAAAAGGTTAATTTCACTATTACCAATAGTTCATATGAGTAGTAATTATAATTTGTATAGACCATACAAATGTCTGTGTAGACAATAAAATGTCTATACAGAACTTTGCGCCTATTGTTGGTAGAAATCAAAACTAAAAACAAAATAAAAGGAAAAGAAAGAGGGGAGCAAGAAGGCCCTAGAGTGCCATAGGTTTGGCTTATTAGCCTTAAAGATACCTTGAATGGTATGTTCTTCCAAAAAGATAAGGATTTTAATACACATGAGGGATTAGGTTTAGTCTTTGTCCTTGAGCTTTAGTGGTGTCTTGATGATTATTATGTTTTTTGTGTTTATAAGATGTATTGTATAGTTTGATTCTCTAATTTAATAGCATTTTGCTAAGGGAAAATGACATGCCCTATCAATTTTGAGAGATGGGTATTTATAAAGAGGGTAAGCAGTGCATTTAAGCTATATAGCATAAGATGTGTCTAATCATTATCCTAGAATCAGGGTTTTGAAGTTATTTGTATAGCTAAGGAAGTTGTCTATGCAACCAATAACTTAGTTGTATAGCCAAAAAGGGAAACTAGGTCACTATTCTAGAAGCTTTTTATTGTTTGGCCACTTATGAGATGTTTGTACCACATGTAAGTTGGTTGTACATCCATGTACTTGACAATACAGACATCTTATAAAAACTTAGAAATTGTGGTTTTAGGCTTGAGTGTTTGTGGGGTAGGTTTTGTTCAAGGTTTGTTTAAACTTTGTCTCTATTAAGCATTGTTACCTCCATCATTTCCGGATGAAATTAATATTTTTCTCATCATCTGACTTGCATCTCAGTGATCTAAAAATCTAGTGCTCACACCTACCCTATGATTATTTTATCATATTTAGTTTTTTAACTAGTTATTAACTTTAATGATCAACTTGCAATATATTCTTCTAACTATCATTATTCTTTGGTTGAAGACTTCATAGTAAATGTTATAGAAAGACAGTAGGATATAAAAACTAATTTCTTTAAGTCAATGAATATTTTTGTTTACCATATAACCCTAAGGGTAAGATAAAGCATTGCCTTAATTTTGTATTTAAACTATATTTTGTGTGACAACAAAATGTTGACAACTTATAATCTTATTCTTTGATTTTTCTTATGTTGTTTAGTGCTTCTTTTGTTGAAGCCATCTGAGTGGACTTTATTTACTCCAAGAAGAGGTTTAAGCTTTCAAAGAAGAAGCAAGCATCTTAAGCATAATGCCATGAGAATGCACATCAAAGAAAGCCAAAGAAGAGCCATTTAGTTGGTCAATGGATTTAAAGACATAGTATTCCCCTATTAGAAGTCAATTGGTAAGAAAATGAGCCATACGAGTTAAAGATGAGGTAAAGAAGAAAAAAAGAGAAAAGCATAAAAGTTTGAAAAGGTAGGGTAAGAATAACTAAATGCTCAAGTTGAAGATTGAAGACTAAAAGTAGTGAATAACCTATTTAGAATTGGAATGCCTTATTCAGTAAAGAAGCCATTCAAGTTAACCTACTAAACCAATACAATGACTTGTTCAAGAAGTGGAACTACCTATTAAGCAAATAGCAAAACTTGTTCACATTATGCATGAACCCATTCAACATGAATAAAATTAAGGAAAATTAAATAGAATGTTTGAATAGCACTACGGTGGATTGAATAGCCCATTCAATAAGTTAACTACCAAAGCAACCTAAGGAACTGCTTAAATAGAGACATAAGAATAAGGAATAACCTGTTCAAGCTAGTAATGGTCAATGTTCTAAAAATAAGTTCTTGAGCTCCTTAAAGTTGCAAAAGACTAAGTTTGGCTATTGCCTATAAAAGGGCACCTCAAATGACCATAAAAATATTTTAAAAAAACCATTTTATATGTTTGAGACTTTATAAAAGGGATAATCCTTACATTTTGGTGAAGTAAGCTTTGTGTGATTTATAACAATCTGAAGTTTGTC
This sequence comes from Omphalea diandra, assembly GCA_949677035.1. NCBI lineage: Eukaryota > Viridiplantae > Streptophyta > Magnoliopsida > Malpighiales > Euphorbiaceae > Omphalea > Omphalea diandra. The sequence continues at coordinate 21,722 of CATIWR010077835.1, read as the reverse complement.
AATGTATGATTTTCTTGAGCATTAATTATACCTTGATGTCTATTTTAAAGCCTTAGGTGCTTATAAAGGATCATTCCTTTTAAGGATATCTTAAGTTAGTTTGCTTAGCCTATAAAAAAAAAACATTATAGGTTTGTGATTAACCCTTCGACAAAAGGAAAGTGTAGAAAATTTTCCTTGAGCCTATAAAAAATGGAAGTTGTATTAGAGCCTATAAAACATAATAAAAAGGCCTAAGTGAAAATTAAGGAGAGGATGTAAGCAAGTTATTGAATCTCTATAAATTATATCTTTTCTTTTTCTTTACACTCGTTATTTTATTTAAGAGATAGAGAGAGAGAGAGAGAGAGAGAGAGATTAGAATGCATATTCCATTAAAATATAACTAAAAGAACTTCTAACGAGTTTCAAAAAAAATTTTAAAAGCACCTAATTTACCCCTCTAGTGGGTTGCCTTTCTTGCTACTAGAACTAATAATTGGTATAAAAGCCAACCTCTAAATTTTTCAAAAGGAAGTTCATCCTTATTAACGTTAAAGATAAGATCCATAGAAGCCTTAAATGAGTATGGACTCAAAGGCAAATCTGTGAGAAGACCTCAGTTCTTCAATGGCTTCGACTATTAATATTGTAAAAGCTAGATGTACTTTTACAATCAAACTCAATTAAGCTATAGAGAATCATAGAGAAAAGTCTCTATGTATAATGCAGGCCACTACTGAGATCTATAATAAAGAGAAGAAATAAGTCACAAATAATGACAAAGCCATTTATATGCTTTTTTATGCCTTAAATATCAGTTAGCATGTTGACCTTTGTGTACCAAGAAAGGGAGGTTGAATTGGTGGCATATTTGAACTTTTGGAGTAAGCACACACAAGCAAAATATTAGAAGAAAGAGCAGGAAAAGAATGAACACAAGAGATTTATAATGGTTTGGGTATTAACCAACCCTACATCTACTCCCCAATTCACCAGTTGGGTGTTTCACTAAATCATTAGCAATTTATAAGCTCACACTCAACTTTGTGTTTAGGATCACACCAGACCTTACAAGTGTTTTCCTAAGACTCACACTCAAATCTTACACAAGTGTTTTATCAAGGCTAACACTTAAACCTGTACAAAAGTTTTCTATACAAAGGCTCACTCTTAAACCCAAACCTAAGGTGTTTAAAGCTCATACCAAACTATGTACAAAGAAATACGATTAAAGTTATAAGAATTAACTAGTCTTGACTTAGGTTTGAACAACTTGGCCTAACAATCTCTTTTTTTTTTTTTATTTTGACATTCTAGATTGAATATGCAAAGGATAAAAAATTGATTATACATACTCTAAAGTGAATGATTGTGAAGTGACTTAAATCATAAGTATAAAATTGTTGTCCCTCAATCCGTACTCCTTTTTAATTATTCTAATAAGATCATTGTTTTAGCTTATTGCAAATATAGTTCAATTTTCTCTCCTCTTTTTATATGTTTTCCCCTTTGTATATTTAGTTAATTATTTCTCCCCCTTTATCAAGATCAAAAATAGAGAAAATAAAAAGGAATAAGAGAGAGAATAGGAAATATGAAAGGGAATGTCCATAAACTTATCAATTGCATAAAATCAAATCATAAAAACAAACACAAACAATTTGCACAATTGATCATAATTTGTCACATAAGAAGATAAATGGATGAAATATAATCTGCATGGAAATTTCATAAAAGCATAAATGCAAAATAATTCAATCAAATAAACATGCAACACATAGATATATCAAGCAATAAAATGTATAGAAACTCACCTTAAACATATGCATAAATATATCAAGTTAAAAACATAAGGGGTAAGGGATACATTACAAGTTTAGCATCAATAGCTTGAAACCAAATAACCATTTGAAACTTTATCCCTTCTTCATTAGCAATCTTCATTCACCTTTCCCATGATGAGAATTTGGTGAAGAAGCTCCCATCCTACAATATCAAATACTTTGCTTTGGTACCCAAGTATACTTAGGTCCAAGATGGTTAGGATTTGAAGGGTCCTCTAGTTTGAGATGAGTCTTCCTAATGTAGCAAAAAATATTTATATGGCCATATCTCATGCAATAATGGCATTAAAGCTTAAACTTGTGAGTCTTTCTCCTATAAGCTACCTTATCATGAGTATGAGGCTTTCTCAAACTTTGGTTGTGTGAATGAATGTTAATGCATGAGTTATAAGGAGTAAACGAGAAATTTTTATGTGCGTGTGTTTGGACTTGCCTCTTTGAGTATATATATGCATGATTGGCTCTTTGAGGCTTAGTGATACGGTCCGAGACTAACACCTATAGATCAAATAGGCAAGTGCACCTATTAAGTATAGTATAACATAGGAGTATTGAGTGTCAATCCCTCAAGGACTAAAAGTACTGGCATTAACTCTCTTTCTATTATTTAACCTACAAATTTAAGTGAATTAATTAACTAAATAAAAATTAAAACAAATTAATTCGAAAAACTAGAATAATGAAAATATGAATTAATGGGAAAAATGTGACTGATATGACAAATGACTTAAGTATTGAATCACCTCAAGACTTGTTAAAAAATTAATTTTTCAATAATACAATCCAATCAATGTTTATGAAACTGTGGAAATCCCTTTAGTATGTTAAAATCCTTCTCAAAATAATTAATATCTAACTCTATATTGCTTAATTGGAATCTCTTCGTAACTAAAACCCCTAAAATCACATTATGGTTCCCTTGAATTTCACTATTCGGTTTGATCCTAATTTGGAGGATTTATGTATCTCTAGGATTACATGTAACTCCTTTCAATTGTGCTAAATCTATTCAATAACTTGATTTTTCAATCTAAATTTAAAGAATTGCAAAACAAGAATTAATATTCTAAAGAATATCAATTCAATGAGATAAAGAGCAAACACAATTGAATTCTATAAAATAATGAAAAGATTGTATTATCTAAAGAAAATCACAATTCAAAACTCATCTTATGGTTCATCATACCCCAGTGCCTAACTAATTTAGTTCATAATAGAATTATTAGCCAACATCAACATAATGAGAAAATAAAATAGAAAAGTTTTCATGATAAAACCCTTGCAGTCTCTAATTCTTTTCAAGTTTGATGGATGACCAATAATTCTCCTCTTTCCCCTGCTTCTTCTTCAAAAAAAGATAATAAACAAAAGGTTCTCCCTTTTCTCGGGATTCTCCTACTCGTATTAATACTTCTCTACTCCCTCCTCAAAATAGGAAAATATTCTCCTCAACCATCTAGGAAAAAAAAACTAATAACAAATCCTCCTTAATTTCGGATGGGACACGGTGAAACTTCCCAAATACTACACGAATTCTTTCTCAATAGTGTTAGAAAAGAACTGAAATTTAGTCTGAAAAATATCAAAACTGATCCTTATACTTTCAAATTTTTGTTTGGTCCCTAAACTTTTGAAACTGCATAATTTTACCAATAAAACTCCCATAATTTATCAATCAGCTCCAATTTCTAGAATTTCCTACAAATTACAAAATACAAGCCAAAAGTGAGACATCATCTGATATTTTTTTCGAATTAGACTCAATTAATAATAAAATTAATCCTAAAAAAACTAAAAATAAAGAACTATCAAATTCGTCCACACTTAGCATTTTGCTTGTCTCCAAGCAAAAAATACTAAGCTAACGGAAAAAGACACCAACAAAAGACTCAAAACAAAACAAGAAAAACACTAAGCTCAAAACACATAAAGACTAACACAATTGACTCATAAACACATTTCATCCCCTCATCGACATCATAACAAATCGAATTAATCGAGTTATGTGAAACATTCATCAATTCTCAAACTTATAAAAATTGAGTTCTAGCATACTTATTTAATCATTACTACCCCTAAATCAAATGCATCAAATATTATCCATCCACAAATCTAAAAAAAACGAAACAAATTCATTTATTAAGTTTTGCATAACGGACCTCTCATTCTAAGTGTTTAAAGGTTAGTATATACTCTCATCGTCCAATTAATAGCCTAAAAATCTACCATAAACTTGAAAATAAATCACATCTCCACCACTTAAATACAAATACAAACACAAATCAAAAGGTCTTTCTTTTGGTTGTAATGGGGCCTTGGTAGAGGGCAGGTGTTTTTAGGCTAGTGGACTGCAAAATAATTGATCATGCTTACTAAATACTCTTTCAAATGAAACTCACATGATCTCTTAATAAAGAACAAATCTCATGCCCAAAACATAATCTCACTCTCATGAACCTTAAAAACAATAGAAATTTTAGACCCTTACTTGATATCCTTTGCAAAATAGAATTGAACTGCCTTGATAAGGAATTACATCCTCTTCTTCCTCTTTATTTCTTTGAACTTTTATTATTATTATTATTATTTCTTTTTGGCTTTTTGTATTTTGAGAGGAAGAAAGAAGAGTTATTATAAAATCACACAAAGTAACAATTCAAAAATCAAGCAATTAATCAAATAACATTCTCTCATTCACACCCCAAAGAATAAAACACTCAAGCCTACACTGAAAACTTCTCATTAATTTCATGAAACAACCCCTTGTAATTGTAGAAACCAAATCTCATCCCAAAGCAAACATGATCAATTTAATATTTTAATGGACTATGCTTCATTGGCTAGCTAAATATGGGATTATAATACAGAAAATAGGGTTCTTATAGGTTCAATGGGGCTTACTAAATGAATAAAACGGTGGATGAAGAAAGAAAAAGGAACAAATGGCTAATCCTAAATTGCCTTAATCATTTTTATGCTTGTAGTCAATAATGTAGTCTCAAAATGATAACAAATCAACTTCTAGAGATTTTAGCACCATTTGAGAAGTCACTCAATAACAAATTCACAAAATTAAGCACATTACAAGGAAAAGAGGTTCAAACCTTTCTTTATAGTGAAAAAAAATGAATTTTATTTTTTTTAAGAATTTGTGAACTTTCAAACCTTGAGATATTCTTTAAAGATAGTGATAATTAAATATCTACGGTAGAAAACAAGGTTTGCACATTAAGAAAGTGAATCCAAGGCATACCTAGACATTTTTTACCAAATTAAGATGAAAATGAGGGATCTATTAAGCAAATAATGAGTCATTCACACAATAAAGCAAACAAAACATCAAAATTGTTTTTTTTATATATATACAAAAAAAATATCAAACAATACAAACCCTCCCCACACTTAAAACACATTGTCCTCAATGTGGAGGAAAAGGTTTTAGCATGACAAAACAAACAAATAGCACATTAAAGAAAATAAAAAAGAAAAAGAAAAAGAACAAAGGAACTAGGAAACTTTCGTGGAATCTCAAGGTGCAGGTGGTGGAGATGGCGGAAGGTGCCAATGCAAAGAATCCCGAATTTAAATGAAGAGCTCACTATGTTAAGCCAATTGTTGAGACATTTGGTTTTGCACATCTTCCAAGCGATTTTGACATTCATGCATTATACAAACATCGCGAACTAGGCGGGAAAGTAGACGTTGGGTAGGTTGGCTAACCCCTAGTTAAGGCTCCTATGATGGTCATGCTTACCCCTCATGGGTGACACCACCAATGTCTGAACACAGAGCTACAATCTCAATTGCAAAGGCATCATCATCGAATGGTGAGTGATTCGGGATAATGGACGATTGAGTTTAGGTATGCTCAGCAAAGAAGAAGCTCAAGTGGCGAAGTGCATGAACAGGTATTGGTGACTCCATAGGAACCATGCACACACCTACAAAATCAACACCTAAACTTAAAAAAATACTTATTAAGAGTATAGGGAGAATAAAATTTTTGTTCAACCGTGAGAGACGAGCAACATCATGAATGCATGTGATTAAAATGGGAGCTAAAGGGACACTTTCAATATCACCTAAACCATGGATCATTTTATATGCAATATAAATATCACTAAGGTGCACTTCATTAAGATCACTATACTTGGAAAAAATATTATAATGGGCATCCAAGTGCTTAGCTAAGTACCGTGAACAGTCCCGTTGGTAGCACACAATTAAGCCTAATTGAGAGGTTGCTCTAGACAAATTAAAAGTCCCATCACTTAGGATGTGATGTTGACCGATGATTCTATTGGGACCTAAAACAAGTAGAGGGTCGACATTGGGAACTCTTAAAATGAAACGAGATAAGCGCAAGTGATCACTATTTTCTGACCACGAACAAAAGAATGACTCCCCAAACAACCCTCTATCGTTTTGTTGCCAATGTTAGTGCAAAATTCATATACTAATTAGGGGCAATATTGACCCTGAAAACCCAAGACTCGCTCCCATCCTAATGTATTAAATGCAGCTCGAATGTGAAGTGATGTATCAATGTCTAAAATAATAGACTACTCATTAATGAACTTATTCAGAATATGTTTATCGTACCAACTCAAATTGACCATGAAAGTGAACTATGTGGCATCGAAATTGGTAGCAGGTCAGGCAGGAGGTTACAAACGTCGACGCCAAGACATGAGAGGCTATGTAGTGATGCAATTACAAGGCAAACAACACACAATGAAACCCAACACACACAACACAACAAAGATAAGTATTCCAGTAAGATAATACCTAAACAAAGTCACACACAATGAAGCACTAAGAAAGACACACTAGACACACTATATGGAATAACTACTCCCTAATTGTCAAAGATAGACAGATGAGAGTTCACCATAGCAAATATAAAAAACATCTATAGCACCCAAATGGCAAGACAAAACATCAAAGCACAATAGAAAAATAAGTCGATGGCAGTATGAGTAAATTTGACAATATAGCACCAGTAAGAGTAGAAGCACAATCTTACGTCCTAAAGCAAAATTGGAATTTGCTAACAAGCAACAAATAATAAGTGGGAAGTCCATACTAGCAAATTCCTGGGATTGAAGTGCACTATCAATAATGAGAAAAAAATTGGAAAAATGAGGGCAAAAAGTCAAACATGTCATGATAATGGAAGAGGGCAGATGAGGTTACAATCGAGTGTCGGTGTAGTCGGCTGCTGCTGCGGTTGGTCTCGGTGATGGAGGGGTTGTGGTCGGTTCGAGACTTGGTGCGGAGTTAGGTAAGTAGTCGGGAATGGAGGAGGGTAGAGAAGGGGTATGTGACCGAGTCGGGTTTTGAGTTTGTATCAATTTGATAATTGGGTGTCGATGGGGTGCAAAATATGAGAGTTGTGTTTTTTTTTATTTTTATCTCTTTTTTATTCTTATATATATATATATATATATCTTATTTGTTTTCTTGTGCGCATCAATGCACATTAGTGCGGTTGACCACATAGTTGTTGGACAAGTGTTGCTCTTGCAAAGCAGCCCATATGCGGCTCTAACCACACTCATGTGCACCTTCGACCACACAAACACCGCCACAAAGGGATTTTGAAAATCCCTTTGAGCATTTGCAAGCACAGGTGTGCGGCAAAAATCGTACAACTTCTAGACCCTTTTTTTATTATTATTATATTTTTTTAAATAGCAAAATTTTTACAAAAGCAAAAACACCCTAATAAAAATGACATCAATTAAAATGCATACACCATTTTTTTTTTTTTTTAACATCAATTGGTCGACGGAGCTGTGAGCAATCTTACTCAAATTTGAGAAGTTTTAACTCCTCACGAACCATTTTCTTATCGAACTAACCTCCGAGATAGAGCTTCAAACTATGACCATTCACTCTTAAACGTACCTTTTTCAGGATGAGTTACCTTGACTGTGCCGTAAGGAAAAATTTGTTTGACGATGAACAGTCCGGACCTTTTAGATTTAAGCTTACCTGGAAATAATTTGAGGCGAGAGTTATAAAGAAGTACTTAATCTCCTTCATTAAACTGCTTGGATTGACGAATCCTCTTATTGTGATACTTATTGGCCCTCTCCTTATATAATTTTGAGTTCTCAAACGCCATCAATCGTCATTCCTCAAGTTCATTTGCTTGATATTTTCGCTTCTCACCTGCAAGGTTAAGATTAAAATCAAGAAGCTTTATAGCCCAATACGTTTTATGCTCAAGCTCTGTAGGCAGATGACATGTTTTTTCATAAACTAACGTATATGGTGTAGTACCAATAGGTGTTCTATAAGTTGTCTTATAAGCCTAAAGAGCATCATCTAGCTTAAGAGACTAATCTTTCTTATATCGTGCAACCGTCTTTTCAAGAATCCGTTTGAGATCCCTATTAACTACCTTAACTTGACCACTTATTTGAGGGTGATATAGGGTGGAAACTCTATGTGTGATACCATGCTTTTCAAGCACCTTTTTCGAATTGCACATAACAAAAATGAGTACCCTATCACTTATTAGTGCTCGAGGTGTGCCAAAATGTGAGAAAAGCTTCTTAAGGAACTTAACTATAACCCTAGCATCATTTATGGGTAAAACTTGTGCTTCAACCTACTTAGAAACATAATCTGTAGCAACTAGGATATACTCATTGCCAAATGAAGTCCGGAAGGGACCCATGAAGTCAATATCCCAAATATTGAATATTTCACATACCAAAATATAGTTATGAGGTTTTTCATTGGGGCAAGAGATATTACCTGAGCGTTGGCAATTATCACATTGTTCTACATACCTTTGGGCATCCTTAAAGATAGTCAACCAATAAAATCCTGGTTTGTAAACTTTTTGGGTTGTCCTATTTGCACTGTAATGTCCTCCAGCAAGTTTAGCATGGCAATGCTCTAAGATTTGTCATCCTTTTGAAGTTGGGACACATCTCCTCACAATTTGATCCGTACAAATTTTGAACAAGTAGGGGGTCCTCCCAAAAGTAATTCTTCAAATCTGAAAAGAACTTTCTCTTTTGATGATGAGACATTTCCTTTCGTAAAACTTCACCTGCCAAGAAATTGGCCATGTTAACAAACCATGGAACATCCAAATCACTTACCTCTTCAGTGCCGTAAAGATGCTCCTCAAGAAATTGATCACTGATCTAATCTTCATCGAGCTTTTCTAAATTTGGATTCTTTAAATGAGACAAATGATCAGCTGTTAGGTTTTTAGCACCCTTCTTATCACATATCTCAAGATCAAACTCCTGTAACAGTAAAATCCATTGAATTAATCTAAGTTTTGCATCTGATTTAGTGAGCAAATAATGCAAAGCAGAGTGGTCAATATAAATAATGACTTTAGACAATATCAAATAAGATCTAAATTTATCAAATGCAAAAACCACAGCTAGTAACTCTTTCTCCATAGTTGTGTAATTCTCTTGGGCGTCCGTGAGAGTCTTGCTAGCGTAGTAAATGGGCTAAAAATGTTTATCTTTCTATTGTTCAAGAACTGCGCCTACTGCAAAGTCACTTGCATCACACATAGTTCAAAAGGAATAGCCCAATTCGGTGCTACCATGATTGGGGCATTGGTTAATTTTTTCTTAAGAATGTTAAATGCTTCTAAACAATATTTAGTTTAAACAAAGGGCACATCTTTTTCATGCAACTTAGTCAAAAGCCTAGCAATCTTAGAAAAGTCCCTAATGAACCTTCTATAAAACCCTACATGCCCTAAAAAACTCCTAATTACCTTAACTGAAGTCAGGGGTGGTAACTTCAAAATAATTTCAATTTTTGCTCTATCTACCTCGATCCCCCTATATGAGATTGTGTGCCCCAAAACTATACCTTTTGCACCATAAAATGACACTTTTCCCAATTCAACTCCAAATTGGTCTCCTCACAATGTCTAAGCATTCTTTCTAGATTATGAAGGCATAAATCAAAAGTCACCAAAAATAGAGAAATCATCCATGAATACCTCAATAATATTTTCCACAAGTTTATCAAAAATTGCCATCATGCATCGCTAAAAAGTAGCGGGTGCATTACACAATCCAAAAGGCATTCGACGATAAGCAAACGTACTAAAGGGACAAGTAAATGTCATCTTTTCTTAGTCTTCTGGAGCAATAAGAATTTAAAAGTAGCCAGATAGGCCATCTAAGAAGTAATAGTACATATGCCCTAATAGTCGCTCAAGCATTTGATCCATGAAAGGTAAAGGAAAGTGATCTTTCCTTGTGGCATCATTCAACTTTCAGAAGTCATTGCATTCTCTCCACCCGGTGATGGTTCTTGTGGCAATCAACTCATTCTTCTCATTCGGAACAATCGTCACTCCTCTTTTGTTTAGTACTACTTGCATAGGGCTCACCCACGAACTGTTAAAATAGGGTAAATCACTCTTGCATCAAATTATTTAATTACTTTAGCTTTTACAACTTCTTTCATGTTAGGATTTAGTCTCTTTTGTGGTTGCATAATTAATTTGAAGTTATCCTCCATGAGCATCTTGTGTGTGCATAAGGAAGGACAAATTCCTTTTATGTCTGAGACTTCCAAGCAATTGCCCCATTGTGTTCCTTAAGTATAGTTAAAAGTTTATCTTTTTGCTTTTCTTTCATATCAGATGCTATAATCACTAGGAGTTTTGAATCTTTTTCCAAAAATGTATACTCCAAATGTTTAGGCAATTTCTTTAACTCTAATGTAGGTGGGTCTTCAATGGATGATTTTAAGTTATGCTTCTTACTCCTGTCAATCTCCTCAAAGGCTTTCTTCCTTATCATTGGTTTATTAGCCTCTAGATAAGCTACTTGCTTACTCCTTACATCTCCCTCATTGCTTGTGTCCTCACCTTGAACAAGAAAAATGCTCTAATAGATCTTAAGAGATAATTGCCTGCATACAATTAGAAATAGCATAATCAATAAAATAAATGAAATAACAAGTGTAATCTTGATCAAGTGAATGTTTAAAAGCATCAAAAATTTTAAAGGTCACTTCTTCATCTCCAACCCTTAAAAGCTAATTTACCTGCACTAACATCAATCAAAGCTCTACCTGTAGCTAAAAATGGTCGACCAAAAATCAATGGAACCTCAACATCGACATCTATATCAAGTATAACAACATCAGTTGGAAAAATGAATTTGTCTACCTTAACCAACACATCTTCAATGATACCTCTAAGGTATTTAATTGACCTATTAGCTAATTGGATGCTCATCTTAATTGGTTTAGGCTCCCCTAATCTTAACTTAGCAAACAATTTATAAGGCATTAGGTTTATGCTTGCACCTAGATCAACTAAAGTACTATCAATTATCAAAACACCAGTAAGACAAGAGATAGTAAAACTCCCTGGATCCTTAAGCTTTTGAGGTAGCTTATTTTGCAAGATGGTCAAACACTCCTCACTAAGGATCACCGTAGATAACTCCTCAAGTCTCTTCTTATTGGCCAGGAGTTCCTTAAAAAATTTTATATACTTGGGCATTTAAGAAAGAGCTTCAACAAATGGTAAGTTAATGTGGAGCTGCTTAAAGATTTTAAGAAACTTACCATGATGCTCATCTAAGTGATCTTTCTTAAGTCTCATGGGATATGGAATGGTAGGTTTGAATTCCTTAGCCAACTTAAGATATGCATTACCTTGGTCTTGGATCTCCTCTACACTTTTCTCCTCGACTTGAGCTTTAGATCTAGCTTGGAATTCTTTTTCGCTCCTAAGAGTGATCACCTTCATATGTTCTTTAGGATTTGTCTCTGCATTACTAGGCAAACTCCCTTGTGGTCTTTCTGAAATCATTTTAGCAGGTTGTCCAATTTGAGACTCTAAATTATGGATGAAAGCTCCTTAATTTCTCAACATTGTTTCTTGATTCTTTAGAGTGGCATCTTGAGCTTAGAGTCGAGCATCAAAAGCTTGGATGAATTTGGTCATTAGCTCTTCCAAATTTGATTTCTTCTCTTATGATGGTTGTTGTTGTTGTTGGTACCTTGGTGGAGGATTATTCCTTTATTGTCCTTGGGTCCCCCATGAGAAATTTAGGTGGTTTCTCCATCCTGGATTATAAGTGTTACTATAGGGGTTATTTTGTGATCTTGGAACATTCCCTATATAGTCCACTTGCTCTTGTTGCATTTCAAGCACACTAGGATAATCTTAGCTTTTATATCCCATTCCACACGAGTTACAACGCAACACTTAACCCAAATGTGGTGCCAAAACCTATCTATCAATCTTTTTATTCAAAGCTTCAACCTGACTTACCAAAGTAGTGACTGAATCAAGACTATACATACCAAGAGATTTGTTACTTCTTGAATTGATTTGCCACTGATATTCGTTCATTGTCATCTCCTCAATCAATGATTGATCTCCATCTGGTGTCTTTATAACATCTTAACCCAAACTATATGCATTTTAATTACGTGATATTTGAATATATGCATTGGATAAATGATTATTTAGACACATGAATTGGATAAGCACGAAGATGACACATGCACCATTGCATTTGGGACACTTGAACAAATATGTAATGTTTGTATAGTTGCATGGCAAATTATTTTATGTTGTGTACATGCTATAACATCTTAAATAATGGTGTTATAGAGATGATTGTAAAGTATAATGAGCATCTAAGGATTAGGAGATGGATAAAGGTGTTTAAGGAGTGAAGTAGAGGGACTAAAAGAGGAAAGTGAATTTCCAACCAATAGGAATGCAACACCATGATTTTGTCTTATTACAATAGGTTTACAAGTGACATTTTTGACCCTTTAGGATCAGAATACAGAGCTTAGACGTGAGGTGCCGCAGAAGAAAGAGAGAGCTAAGGAAGAAAGAAAGGAAAGAATAAGAAGAAGAAGAAGGAGGAGAGGGAGAGAAGTGAGTTGCTTAAGAAGGAAGCCTAAGGTTTTCTAGTTCTGGGAAAATAGGTAAGTTAATTTATCTTCTTCTCAAATGAAATTAAACCCTTATGACATGTTAATCATGCATGGTTAGTGAGAATTATGGAGTAATTTTAAGGTATAACTCTTAGATGGAAATTAAAATTCAAGAGAATAAAAGCTAATTGTGTTGATTTTTATTGTTAAAGCAGAATTTTGGGTAGGTTATGCATTGATGAAGCATTGAAAAGTGATAGCTTATGCTTCTGGACAGCTAAGGCCTCATGAGCTTAATTATCCTACACAAGACTGGGAGTTGGCAGCCATTATCCATGCCTTGAAAATTTAGAGGCATTACTTGTATAGAGAGCCATTTCAGATCCTGACAGATCATAAAAGCTTGAAATATATTCCAACACAGAGAGAATTAAACCTAAGGCAGAGAAGATGGATGAAATTATTGGACTACGATTGCACTATTGATTATTATCCGGGTAAGGCTAATGTTGTTGCTGATGCTTTAAGCCGAAAAGCCTTAGATGTTTTTGACATCCTTAGTTAATCTTTGTGCTTTAAATGTAAAATTTGAGATTGAGAATGTGACAACTTTAATGGATACTCTTCAGTTAAAGCCTATGATAGATGACAAAATTAGAGAAGTTCATATGAAGGATCTATATTTGCAGAAAATACGACAGAAGATACAAGAAGGTAAGAAGACTAATTTTTGGATTAGAGATGATGGATGATGGCAATGGGTAGTCGATTTTGTGTACCAGATGTTGATGGTTTGAGATAATAGATTATGTAAGAGGCACATAATGCACCACATACTATGCACCTTGGAAGTATAAAAATGTATAGAAACCTGCAGTCACATTTTTAGTGGTCAACAATGAAGAAGATATAGTTGAGTTTGTATCGAGATGTTTAACCTGCTAACAAATCAAAGCAGAACATCAAGCACCAACAGGTAAGTTGCATCCTTTATCTATTCCTGTATGGAAATGGGAGAAAATTTTAATGGATTTTGTTATCGGTTTGCCTCAGACATAAAAAAGGCATAATATTATTTGGGTTATTGTAGATAGACTGATAAAATTTGCACACTTCTTGCCTATACGACAAATAGATTCACTTCATAGACTGGCTAAAATATATGTTGTTGATATTGTGAAATTACATGGCATTCCTATTTTTATTGTGTCAGATAGAGATCCTCGATTCACTTCTCATTTTTGGAACAGCTTACAAACAACCTTAGGTACTCGTTTGAATTTTAGCACTACTTTTCACCCATGATGGTCAATCAGAGAGGACTATTTAGACATTAGAGGCTATGATGCGAGCTTGTGTGTTAGAATTCAAAGGCAATTGGGATGATCATTTGCCATTAATGGAATTCGTATATAATAATAGTTATCACTCCAATATTGGTATGGCACCATATGAAGCTTTATATGGCGGGAAATGTAAAAGTTTAATTTGTTTGGATGTTGAAGGGATGAGCCAAATAGAGGGTCCCGATATGGTTTAAGATACAGTGGCCAAAATCCAAGTGGTCAGAAGATGTTTGCAAGCTGCTCAAGATAGGCAAAAAAGGTAGGTTGATAAGCATAGATGAGAAATGGAATATCAGGTTGGAGATAAAGTATTTTTAAAGGTTTCATCATGAAAAGGCATTATTAGGTTCGGTAAACAAGGAAAGAATTCTAAAGTTCTAGTAAATAAAATTTCGAGGACAAAATATCTATAAGAGCAGGAGAATTGTAACATCCTTAACCCAAATTATATGCATTTTAATTACGTGAGATTTGAATATATGTATTGGATAAATGATTATTTAGACATATGAATTGGATAAGCACAATGATGACACATGCACCATTGTATTTGGGACACTTGAACAAATATGTAATGTTTGAATAGTTGCATCGCAAATTGTCTTATGTTGTGTGCATGTTATAGCATCATAAATAATGGTGTTATAGAGCTTATTTTAAAGTATAAGGAGAATCTAGGGATTAGGAGATGGTTAGAGGTGCTTAAGGAGTGAAAAAGAGAGACTAAAAGAGGAAAGTGAAATTCCAACCAATAGGAATGCAACACCATGATTTTGTCTTGTTACAATAGGTTTACAAATGGAATTTTTTACCCTTTAGGATCAGAATATAGAGCTTAGACGTGAGGTACAATAGAAGAAAGAATGAGTTAAGGAAGAAAGAAAGGAAAGAATAAGAAGAAGAACAACAAAGAAAGGGAGAAGAGTGAGCTACCTAAGAAGGAAGCCTAAGGTTTTGCGATTCTGGGAAAATAGGTAAGTTAATTTATCTTTTTCTCAAATCAAAATTAACCCCTCATGACATGTTACTCATGCATGATTAGTGAGAATTATGGAGTATTTGAGGTAGAACTATTGGATGGAAGTTGAAATTCAAGAGAACAAAAGTTGATTGTGTTGATTTTTGTTATTAGAGCTGAATATTATACCCACGATTTCATAACCCTAGAAGAGGAATTAGGGAAAGTTCAAAATATGAAATTGTAGCATTATGCCCCAACTAAATTCATATGAAACAGTTTTGTTTGACTTGGCGTGTGTGAGGAATTATGGCTCCTTCATTAGGGCTGGTTCACAACCAACTGAAATCACCTCAGTCCTTTTGTTTTCATATATTTTGATGACTTTATGTACTGATTTAGACAAAGTGAAAAACATGAAATTTGTAGGATTATGTCCCCTCTAAATACTTGTAAAGCAATTTTGATTGATGTGTTGTGTGGAAAGAGATATGGCTCATTGACTGAATGACCCTGTACCCAAATGAAACTTCGTCAGTCTTTCAATTCTGTTTTTCAAGAATTTGATGGTCATAGATTCGGAATTTGATGATGTGTAAAACTTGAAAGTTGTATATTAATGTATTATCTACATGCCTGTAAAATATGTTTGCCAAATTTAACATGGTTGTTGAGATATTTTCCCTTCATTATGACTGATTTTCAACATGTTGAAAACTTGCTCACCCTGAGATTTATCATTTTTTTTTTGGTGATTTTATAGACTGAATTAGACAATGAGTGAAATATGAAAAATATTCCTTTATTGTTCTATAACTTCTGGTAAATCATTTTTGGGATTGGATTTGTAAGATTTGAGATATATCTAATAATATAAGACCTACTCAGGTTGAGATGACATTGAAACAGGGCAAATTCATAAAATTGACCATAAATTATGCAGTGTATATTTTGGACTGAATTTTGGATATGGTGTACCCATATATGTATAGTTTAATTGAAAAAAAAGAATCAGTCATTTGGATTTGTGAGTTAAAAGTAATTATAGAAACAACTTATTGAGTTCATGATATTTTACTAGAGCATATTTGTATAACAAGATGAAAATCTTATTTTATCATCATGGATTGATTTGGTGTATTGAAATACGTCCTCGAGGCATTGAAGATAATAGTATGAATAAGTCGGGACCATCCATAACCTAATAAGCTTGAAGGAGGAGGTAAGTAAATAGTTAATGGTACTATACGTGTGATTGGTTAAATGCCATGAACATATACTCAATGGAATGAAATATTGTTTAATGTGATGATATTAAGGAATACATTGATGAAAAGATTGTTATACTCTTGATTTATTTATTTTCATGAGACGTTGATAAAATTATGACTTTGGAATAGGAGTATGTGGTGATATGACCTGCCAAAGTTATGGGTGTTGTTATTAGTCATTATATTATTAAAATTTTGTTGGAGTTATAGTTGATTTGTTGAAAGACTAATACTTAATGTTGTTGGCAAGTAACACTATTCATAACAGCCTGTGTGGCAGTAACTTTTGAGATACTATGTGGCAATGATATCTATAGTCTATGTGGCAATAATATATAATAGCTTGTGTAGCAGTAACTTTTGAGAGCCTGTGGGGCAATGATATCTATACCCTGTGTGGCTGTGTGGTAATAATATATAACAACCTATGTGGCAATAACATTTGACAACCTATGTAGCAACGATATCTATAGCTTGTGTGGCAATTATCTATAATAGCTTATGTGATAATAATCTATAATAGCCTACGTGGCAATAACATTCAATAGTCTGTGTGGCACTAATATCTATAGCTTGTATGGCAACAATATTTATAGCCTATATGGCGACCAAATATGAAAGTCTTTGTGGTAGTGACATTTATACCCTATGTGGCAACAATATATGACAGCCTGTGTGACAATAACATTTGATAGCTTGTGTGGCATTTAAGAGTAAAAACTCTTTATTTCGTTCATGGATATGATGATGAGTTATTTATATTTAAATGTTATTATGTTATTTGAGATTGAAGTATCGTTATGCATTTACTTACTGAGTATGTAAGCTCACTTTTTTTTGCATTAAATTTTCTTTCAGGAAGAGTAGACTAAGATTGCATCCAATTTACATTTCGAAGTTGATGTCTAACAGTCTAATAAAGGTTGGGCCAGTATGCAATCAATTAATATTTAAGTTTGTTTAGCCGTATATACTTTATTGTGAATAGTTACTACATTGTAAAACAAGATGCATAGTGTGTGTGTGTGTGTGTATATAATTCAAATTAGGTATTTTAATGACAATGGATAGAATGAGAGGATTTTAATGATGTTGTGTCACTTTAGTATTCCATGTTTTATGTATAAGTTAATGAACCTACTTTAGGAATGATTAGTAAATGGGACGTCAGAATCTTATTGTTAAGAGAACCTCCTGCCATGACATCTATCATTTGATGAGTCATTTGATTCAATCCATAATAGAATATATGAATCTGAACCCAGGTATCCAATCCATGTTGTGGACACTTCTTCAACAAATTCTTAAATCATTCCCACATCTCATAAAGTGACTCAGAATTAGATTGAGTGAATGATGAGATATCATTCCTTAATTTTTCCGACTTCACTGGTGGAATGCTCATAACCATTGAAATATGCATGCATGCTTTCACTCCCTTGAGTGGACACATTTCAGCCTAAAAAATGTGATTTAGATTCACTGAAACTCATTTTGCTCTCTGATTGAAAAGCTTCAACATCATTCATTTCTTACCAATCCATACTTAATCATAAAATCACTCCAATTATGATCAAACATTTCTTGTGTTAAGTTGTCATGTATAACAATTTTGAACTCTATAACTACTTCACCATAATTAGGTAAATTCTTGAACTTCTCTGGCACTTTACATAAAATATGCCACACACAAAACCTATGAATAGTTGTTAGCATTATTTCCTGTACAGCCGCCTTATTGGCTCGCATTGATCAATCAATATCGTAGTAGGTTGGATATTTCCCATTGTAGACCCACTTATAAGTCTGTGAATCCTTACAAGATATCAAAGTGAATCTAAGAATAATAGATTGCCCATGTTGATTGACTCCCACATAAGTGGCAAAAGGCATTCTATATTGATTTATAAGGTAGGTTGTATCAACACAGGCCACATCATGGAACTCTTCATATGCTGCTTTACTACGAAGGTGAACCCACAATACATTGCTAAGCCCTTGATCTTTATCAGTCTCAATAAGATGAAGAAATCTCTATTTTTCTATTGCACCATAAAAAATAACTTACTGATAAAGTTAGCATCACCATCACCAAGTCTTAATCTCCTTCTCTTCTCAATAAAATTTCTACAGTCCTTTTGATATTTTCTAAATTTAGTTTTGCCTTTTGAAGCTAATTTCTTGGCCATGCAAAAACCTTTTACTTTTGCATGTTGTTTATAAAAACTATTAAGTGCGTCCAAGCTCTGAAAAAATACATCCCAACCTTAGGACCTTCTTCAACATTGTATTCATCGGATATTTCTTCATCATGATCTGCAATGTTATCCTCATCAAAACATATATCTCCATCAACTATATCATTTTCATGTAAAACTCTTTCATTTTGATTATAATCTTCATAATGATTGTTGTAGGCATCATCTTCATTTTCATAATCATTGTTATTGGCATCATCATCTTCACATAATGTGTTTTCTTCTCCATCATCAGCTTTGCAAATGTTGTATAATTTTTGTTCAAGTGTTGTTCTATTCACACTATTGTTACTTGACTCTTCCATACTCTTCCATGGCAAGTGATAAAAATTATTCTTGTATATTATAATCTATTTAGCATTCTTTTTATATAGAATTAAAATAATAATTTAGATGGAGTGTAAAATGAAAAAGTATTATTTGAACTATAATATTAATTAACTATCATTAGAACTAATTAACTATCATCGAAACGAGTGTTGATGCACGTACAGGAGGAATGTGCTGCTATATAATGGCAGTATTGTCCCCAACGGCAATACTGTCTTTTACTTATACTTTTCTAAAGAAAAACAAATTAAAATATGAAATGACCTCTAATACAGCTATTTATTTGATCAATTCAATCTGCGTAGTCATACTCAAATACGCTCGCATCATACAAATCAATATTAATAATTGCACTTCTTACAACCACCATATTATTCATAAAAAAACAAATTAAATAAAACTTAGGTCCATTTATTTCATGAAAAATAATTTCCGTATTTTCTCTATTTAGCATATTTAAGAAAATTGATCAAGAAAAATACTCTTCTGATTAAAGAGAAAATTAAGCTATTTTTGGAAAAAATGACTTATCATTTTAAAAATAGAAAGTCATTTTTCGAATTTTGACAAAACTATCCAAATGAGAAATAAATCATATAAACACAAATATTTATTATCAATTGACATTCATCAATATCAACACTCATTACCAGTTATCATTGGCTAAAGGTAGTCGTCGGAGATAAGTGAGACCCACAAAAATTTTTATTTTAATATATTTTTTCTTAGATTGAGCGATAAATAATATAAATATAAAATATTTACGGTCTAAAATTTGTTATAATCTTATAAATTAAAATAAAATTAATATTTTTATATTGTATTCCAAATACCAGAAAATATATTGTTAAGAAAATATTTTTCTCATAAAATTTTTTGTTACGACGTGTTATTTTTCATGAAACAAACAGAGTTCTATATTAAAGAAATGCACTCACATTATAGGGATGAATATTTTTATTTTATTTTTATTACAAATTTCATAGTGTAAAAGTCATAATTTCCACAAACCCTATGTTGAGTTGCACTGATTCAAGCTAGGGATGACAATGAGAGGCATTACTCGCTCCCTGCAAAGATCTGCCTGATAAGATGGGGATTATTCGCCCTTTTTTCCCTATTGAGTAGGAGTGGAGATTACACCTCCTGCCCCATGGATCCACACAGGGAGCTCCAAAATAAATTCTTGTGGCAATCCAAAAAAATTAAATATATTTTTATAAGTTTTTATATATATTAGATATATATATTTTTTTTTATTTGTATAATTATGTATTTTTGTATATTTATTAGTTTATAACATAAAATATTTTAATTTAAAATTTAATAAATTATATTTTTCTAAAAAATAATTTAAAAATAAAAAATGAAAAATTTTGCTTCACAAGGACTTCCTACGAAGATGGGAACGAGAAAAAAAATTTGCCCGTTAGAAGGGCGGGTAGCGTATCATTCCTAATTCAAGTGTTGAAAAGCTATTAGTGAATACATTTAATCTATTTATTTTTCCACAAAAGCTATTAGTGCTTCTCAGGGTTTCAAGATCTTGATCTAGTTTGTACTGGTAGCTAACTCGTGCACTGTGAATTTATAGTGTAAAAAGATTTTATAAAATAATTAAAAAAATTTTATCTTATTTTTATATATAAGAATATCAAATAAATAATTTTTAAATTAATATTAGTTAAATGATTTTATATTTGATCATTTAATTTAGATAAATAATTATTTTTTATATCCTTTAAAATATTTTTATTTCATTATATATATTTTATTTTTTACATATTTTTCTTTTTTTTTAATTTATAGTTTTCAATTAATTTAATAATAATAATATATAGTTGTTAATTATTTTTTTATTAAAATATTAATTTAACAAATAATAAATGTTTATCATAAATAGTATATATATATATACACACACACACACACACCCTCGTACTTTCAACAAGAGCCTAAGGATTGACTTCACTTGCTTCCACTAAAGCCATTTGCTAAAGTCCAGTTCATCAATGCCATTAGCATTGAATCAAACTCTAATGGCAAAGAGAACTCCTATTCTCTTAGATCACGAACTCCCTTTCAAGCTCTCTCTCGGCTAAATCAAAGCAACCCCTCATTCCAAAGCTAACTCCCTTCCTGTCTTCAAACTAGTATGACTATGATTCGGGATCGACTGCAAAATCTTGGTTCTATCGTATCTTTATATGAATGCAATCACTTATTTTATGCTTTCGACTTCTCTTTCACAGACATAGTTGAATCGAGGTATGACAGGATTTGGAGCTATTCTTAACTCATACTTAAAAAACGAAAAAAGATAACTATAAGCAACTAAATCTCATCGAGTAGAGCAAATTCACCCGATGCGATTTCTTCT
This sequence comes from Omphalea diandra, assembly GCA_949677035.1. Lineage (NCBI taxonomy): Eukaryota > Viridiplantae > Streptophyta > Magnoliopsida > Malpighiales > Euphorbiaceae > Omphalea > Omphalea diandra. Next base: position 442 of record CATIWR010077835.1, on the reverse strand, counting down.
AAGATCTTGTATTAATTGTAGCAAGCCTCACTTTCTTTCTTCCTTGGCTAGGACATTTCTTTTTGGCTCATGAGCAAGCCCTTATCTATCCCCAAGTCCAAATTATGCTCTATATGTTTTGTTCAGTCTTTGAATTCCACTATAAGATATTTGTTTTCTGGACATTTTTTTAATCCGAAGTGAAGATATATGATAAGACTGAAAACGAAATTCTCTTCAGTTATGCTTGCTTAGTTAAAAGTGCCTACAACGTTTTTGCTAATGAATATGGATAAAATGTGTAGCTCCATCACTTTTCGTGGATAGAGTTGTTTCACCTCTGTCTTTTTCTGACTAAAAAATGAACTCTACAAGGCTACCGGAAGACATTGCCACCTTGACTATATATATAACTTTTTTTCATTTTCTATCGATAATATTTACTACGTTTTGCATATTTTTT
>CATIWR010077812.1:0-36802 GCA_949677035.1 Omphalea diandra | reverse complement strand
ACTAATGAAGGAATCTTTTTAGGCTATTCCACCTCAAGCAAGGCTTATAGAGTCTTCAATAAAAGTTATATGGTAGTTGAAGAGTCTATGAATGTCATTTTCAATGAATCTAGTAAACTTGATCTTAGAAAAGGTACTTTTATTGATGATCTTGTAGGTGAACTAGAAAAGCTAGAATTGGAGGATACTACAAGAAAAGATGATAAAGAAGAAGGTGAATAATCAAGAATGGATAAGGAACCACAACTTCAACAAGAGGATGAACCAAGGCAAAAGCTAACCAAAGATTGGAGATTCTCTAAGTATCACCCCAAGGACTTGATCATTGGTGATACATCAAAGAGTGTGAGTACTAGATCTCAATTGCATCACTTAGATAATAATCTTGCATTTGTTTCTCAATTAGAGCCAAAATCAATTGATGAGGCTATTGACGATGAAAGTTGGGTACTTGCTATGTAAGAAGAACTCAACTAATTTAAGAGAAACAAAGTATGGGAACTTGTCCCTCGGACTAAAAATCACCCAATTATAGGAAGTAAATGGACATTTAGGAACAAGTTAGATGAACAATGTGTCATCACTAGAAACAAGGCTAGATTGGTTGCTAAGGGACACAACTAAGAGGAAGGCATAGACTATGATGAAACCTTTGCCCCCATAGCAAGATTAAAGGCCATTAGGATTCTCTTAGCATTTGCAAGTCATATGAATTTTAGACTTTTCCAAATGGATGTTAAGAGTGCATTTTTAAATGGATTAAGGAGGAAGTTTATGTTGAACAACCTCTCAATTTTGAATCAAATTGTTTTCTAAACCATGTTTTCAAATTAAAGAAAGCCTTATATGGTTTAAAACAAGCTCCAAGAGCTTGGTATGAAAGGCTAAGTTTATTTCTCTTGCAAAATGATTTTGAGAAAGGGAAGGTTGATACTACACTATTTGTTAAAAAGCACAAGCATGATACTTTAATTGTCCAAATCTATGTTGATGATATTATCTTTGGTATTACTAATGAATCTTTTTGTGAGGAGTTTGCCAAGTGTATGACTAGGGAATTTGAAATGAGCATGATTCGAGAGCTTAAGTTCTTTCTTGGTCTACAAATCAAGCAACTCAAATAAGGGATCTTCATCAACCAAGTCAAATACACGAAGGAAATTATAAAGAAATTTGGCATAGAAGGATGCAAGGTAGAAAAAACTCCAATGAGTAGTACCATCAAGCTAGACAAGGATGAATCGGGTACGGTAGTAGATGAAAAGAGATATCGAGGTATGATCAAAACTATACTCTATCTTATTGCTTATAGGCCAAATATAATGTTTAGTGTTTGTATGTGTGCTAGGTTTCAATCTTCACCTAGAGAATCTCATTTGAATGCTGTGAAGAGAATTTTCAAATATTTACATGGCACTATTCACATAGGACTATGGTATCCTAAGAACACATCTTTTAGCCAAGTTGGATATTCAGATGCAGATTATATAGGAAGCTTATTAGATAGAAAGAGCACTTTCGGGACTTGCCATAGGTGAATGCTTAGTTTCATGGTTTAGTAAAAAGCAAGTATCGATTGCCTTGTCCACCACAGAAGCCAAGTATGTGGCGGCGGGTTTGGATGAAACAACAATTAAAGGACTTTGGCAAAGCAATTGATCACATTCCTATCAAATGTGACAATACTAGTGCTATCAATCTATCAAAGAATCCCATCCAACACTCTAGAAGTAAGCACATAGATATTAGGCATCACTTTCTTAAAGATCATATGCAAAAAGGTGATGTTGTGTTAGAATTCATTAACACTAGTCATCAACTTGCAGATGTTTTCACTAAACCTCTAAATGAAGAAAGGATGAACTTCATTAAGAGAGAATTGGGAATGCTTGATGGAAGCTCCCTCAAATGAAAATTCTTATTTGATCTTATGTGATATATGTGTGTGATATGTTTGATTGTTGATTGTTATGGAAGGTTTTATTATTTATTTCTTGGGGATCACATGTTTTTCAAAAATTTTCATTCTTATCCTTGTTGACTCATAATTCGCGGTCACTATTCCTTATTCACAGTCGCGAATTACATGTCAACTTTTATCGGCTGTCAAATGTCAATTCGCGATCGCTAAATTTCTCTCCACCATGAATTTCGATCATTAATTTCAAAATTCTGACCGTTGCAGCATGTATTCCAGAGGAAAATTTGTCCGTTACTCATATTTTTCAGAATTCGTGGTCGTGACTTCCATTTTTGCGGATGCGAATTTGATTAACTGTCTCACATTTATGTAATTTGATGGCCAACTATTTTCAACCCTTCATTTAATCAATTTCTAGCTGTTTGTTACCGTTTTCACACCCCTTCAAGCCTATAAATACCCCTTTCAATAGTGTTTTTCTCACATCTACTCCAAACAACTTCTAATTATCAAATCACTCTCAAAATCTCCTAAACAATCTTCATCTATTTCCATAGTTCCAAAGAAATTCTCTAAGGCAGACAAGGGCAAAGCAGTGGCTCAACCCTCTGCTCCTTCTGCCCTCCACCTCATGAAAGGCATAACCAAGGAAGAGAAAGAGAGATACAAGGCAAGCTCTTCCAAGGTGATTGTCCCCAATAAGATTCCCTCCACATTCATGCTCGAAACCTTGGGTTTCAATGATGAAATTTGCGCTTTCTGTCCAACCTTAGGTGGAATGAATTCATCTTCTGAGATGAACCCGGGTATGAGGAGGTGGTGCAAGAATTCATGTGCACTGTGCAACTCAGCCGCAAAGCCGAATCAAGGGCGGACCAATATGGGTTAGTATTATGGGGCTTTAGAGATCCTTATTTCATAACCTTCGACCAATTATCCTCCATTTTCAACTTTCAAGTCGGAGAACACATACCTTTCATCATCTTCGCACTTGATGCAATCTACTCCGAATTTTGGCCAGAGATATCCATTGAGACCAAACACGACTCTCGTTCTTCCCTCTCCAAACACATAAAAACCTTACCATTGTGGATCCTTCATCGGATCATCGCTTTCTCCATCAATGCAAGGGTTGATGGGAATGAGAAGGTTTCACAAAAAGACTTGGCATTCTTATTTTGCCTTGTTAAAAACAAACCCATCCAAATCGGCCGCTACCTTATGGATTAACTAATCCATATGAGCACAAAGCCGAAGAACCAGTATTTACTCCCTTCTCATGTCACAACCATCTATCGCTTCATTGGAGCTCTTAATGAGGACAATGAGCAATTCCTCACTAAGAAGCTCCTTCCCTCATAAAACTTCCTCGACCTAACATACCTTATAAATGCCAAGGCCATCCATTCGGACACTTACACCTATACCCTTGGCGCGGTAGGGGCAAAGAAAGTGGAGTCCTCTTAAGTTTCAAAACGAAAGAGGCTCCAAATAGACAAAGGAACAACTCAAGTCCCTCCTCCTCCTCCTCCTCAACCAAAAGCAAAGACAAAGTTGTCTCTTGCCACCTTAGATCGCAAATTAGACAAAATGATGAGGATGATGAAGCGAAGGCTACTATTCCTTTCCCATCTTCACAGTGATATGGTACATCTCCAAGAGAAACTGGAGTCCCTCCTTGTCATCTTCCAAACTTCACGAAATTCGAAGATACAAATAATGGAGATGACAGTGAAGATGAAGTTGAAGATGGAGATGAAGTCTAAGGAACAACACCTGAACAAGTTGAAGACACTTCTAGTGATGATGAGTCTTTGACTTTTTAGTTTAGGGATCTCTATGTATTTTCTTTTTTTTTTATGTTTAAAAGTTTGTGATCTCACATTTATAAATAAATAACAGTTGTTTCTTTGTTATATTGTGATCTTAAATGATGATTATCAATTGCTTTTTTATATTTACTTTTGCTCCTTATTATTACGTATGCATGAATTTACTTTCTCCCTTAGACACCCTCTTTTTGATCTTGCCAAAGGGGAAGAGATTGTATGAACCTAAGCTTAAAGGGGAAAAACATCTAAGTTTAAAAATTATAACATAAGTTAAGAGGGAGCATCATACTTATTATTTCTTAAATTCACTTTGTTTGAATGAATGATATACTTAGCAAATTTTTATCTTAAGTATTCATTGAATCATTATTTACACTCCAACTTCACTTATTCTGCATTATTATTACTAAGGGTCAATCTAAGTTGTCAAAATCAAAAAGGGGGAGATTGTTGGACTAGGGTAGTTAACCCAAGTCTTGGACCTATTTTGATCTTGACAAAGGATATTGATCATGTCTAATATTTCAAAATTAGTGTTATTTTGCAGCCTTTAGGTGTTATCTAAATTGGAAGTTGGATGTTGCTTAAAAATCCTCAAGTATGAAAAATGACTTCTAAATCGCGACCGCTACTTCATATTCATGACCACGATATGTGAAGAAGCATTGCTAGAAAGCAAACAGGCGAAATTACAGAGCTATTCTTGACCGCGATTCATCTAAATGAAAGAGTCCAAAATTGACAGACGAAATTGCAGTATGTGTCACTCCCTAGTGCGACCGCGAATTTTGAACTGACATAAGAGGGCAGCAAGTCCACAATCATAGCATGACACGTGTTCCAGTAGACCATTGGAAGTCAAATGTCGCGAAGGCATCTTGTTGGTAGTGACTGTAAATCGTGAAGAAGAAGATAACCATTTTTGGCAGACGAATTCGCATCCTTTGTCCCGTCTTGTACAAGAAAGATCGCAACCGCGACTTCTGAAAGTAGGTAAAAGGGCAACAACTATATTTTCCTAGTGACTAATCAAAAGCTGTCATGTGGACTAGCCGTTAGACAAAAATGAGATTTTCTTTCAGAAATTTGGATTTCGCGACCGCTAATGAGTAGTAGCGACTGCAAATTGAGACTGTCAATCATTTAATGTAGAATCTGTCAAGCATGTCTCAAAGATTTGGTGAGCTATGATATACAACATCTCTTTGGTGAAGTTTAGGTATAAATACTCCACCAAATAGCCATGAATAAGGTTGCTAAGAAATTTATTACAAGTCATTAAAGCTCTTAATCTTTACTACTCATTTTCTTTAATTTTTTTTATGAAATTATAAGTGTTAGGTGTGTGCATTAAACACTAAGTTGTAAGGTTGTAGTGTTAGCCTATAAAAACACTTCAAGAAAATTTAAGTATGAGCCTAGTGAAACACTTAAGTGAGGTTGTGCGTTAGCCTAAAAATACATTGTTGTAAGGTTGTGTGTTAGCCTAAAAGCACATTATTGTTAGGTTGTGTGTGAGCCATCAAAACACAAGTTGTTCAAGTTGGGTGTGAGCTTGAAAACACCTTGAGAGAGTGAAATACCCAATTGGTAGATTGTGGAGTGGATGTAGGGTCGATTATACCCGACCTTCTATAAATCGTTGTCTCCATTATACTCATTCTTCTTCTCCTCTTCTTTGTTTTTTGAAATTTTTATACACCAATTCAACCCCCCTTCTTGGTGCCAAGAGACAATGCCTTTCTAGCTCATAAGCATGACACTTTTAATGATTTTAAAAGTTTTACAAAAAGAGTTCAAAATGAAAAGGGTTACTTCATTTCTTTTATAAGGAGTGACCATAAAAAAGAATTTCAAAAAGAAATTTTTGAATCTTATTGTCTAGAAAATGGTATTTCTCACAATTTTTTAACTCCTAGAACACCACAGCAAAATAGTGTTCTAGAGAGGAAAAATAGAACACTAGTAGAGATGGCTAGAACCATGCTCAATAAGTATTCCTTACATAATTACTATTGAGCTAAAGCCATCAATACTTCTTGTTACATTGCTAATTGTGTTTTCAAAAGACCCATTCTTAAAAAAACTTCTTATGAGCTTTGGAATGGTAGAAAGCCTAAGTTATCATACCTAAGGATTTTTGGGTGTAAGTGGTAGATCTTAAATACCATGGACAATCATGGAAATTTTGATTCTAAGACAAATGAAGGTACTTTTTTAAGGATATTCTACCTTTAGTAAAGCCTATAGAGTATTCAATAAAGTACTAGAGTTGTTTAGGAGTCAATAAACATTATGTTTGATAAATCTAGTAAACTTGGAAAAGGTTCACTTGTTGATAATCTTGTAGGCGACTTTGAGAAAATGGAGTTAGAGTCAACTTCAAGAGAAATTGCTATAAACCGTGATGAAGACAAGTCACTAAAAGAAGAAAGGAATTCCAACCATAACAAGCAAAAATTTCAAATCAAGATCTTCCTAAGGATTGAAGATTCTCCAAACATCACCCGAAGGATCTAATTATTATTGATACATTAAAGGGTTTAAGTACTAGATCTCAACTTAATGTTTTAGAGAATAATCTTGCATTTGTTTCTTAATTTGAGTCAAAATTAATTGATGAGGCTCTTGATAATGAAAGCTGGCGATTGCCATGCAAGAGGAACTCAACCAATTTGAGAGAAATAAAGTATGAAAACTTATTCCTATGCCTAAGGAACACCCCATTGTAGGATGCAAATGGGTGTTTAGGAATAAGTTAGATGAGTAAGGTTTCATTACTAGAAACAAAGCTAGATTGGTTGTGAAGGGGTACAACAAAGAGGAAGGCATTGATTATGATGAAACCTATGCCTCCGTAGCAAGATCAGAGGCCATTAGGATTCTCTTAGCTTATGCATGTCACATGAACTTTAAACATTTTCAAATGGATGTTCAAAGTGCATTTTTAAATGGTCTCATTGAGGAGGAAGTTTATGTTGAATAACCTCATAGTTTTTAATCTCACATTTTTCCAAATCATGTTTATAAGTTAACTAGAGCTTAAATGGTTTGAAACAAGCTCCAAGAGCTTGGTACGAAAGGCTTAACTCATTTCTTTTATAAAATAATTTTAAGAAAGGAAAGGTTGATACTACTTTATTTGTCAAAAGGCACAATAAAGACACACTTATTATGCAAAATATATGTTCTTATTATGCAAAATATATTATATTCAATGCTACTAATAAAATCTCTTTGTAAGGATTTTGCCAAGTGTATGACTAAGGAATTTGACAAGAGCATGTGGGAGTGCTAAAGTTCTTTCTTAGCCTACATATTAAGTAAACCAAAGAGGGCATATTCATCAATCAAGCCAAGTGCACAAAGGATATACTAAAGAAATTTGGTATGGAAGGATGCAATGTAGCAAAGACACCAATAAGTGTTACCATCAAACTAGACAAAGATGTAACATCCCTATCTACATTCATTTACATTCGTTGGCATTCTTACATGAACATATTCATTACATAAATGATTTGTAATCCCATTTGAACATATGCAATGGAGAAATGATCATTCAGATATGTGAATTGGATAAGCATGATGATGACACTTGCACCATTGCATTTAGGACACTTTAACATATATGTAACATTTGTATAGTTGCATGGAAAATTATCTTATGTTATGTTCATGTTATAGTATCATAAATCATGGTGTTTTAGAGCTTATTTAAATGAGTAAGGATCATATAGGGATTAGGAGATGGATGGAGGTGATGGAGTGAAGAAGAGGGACTAAAGGGGAAAAGTGAACTTCTAACCATTGAAAATGAGACACCATGATTTTATCTTGTTATAATAGGTTTAGAATTAGAATTTTTCAGCCTTTAGGATCAAAATAGAGAGGTTAAATGTGAGGAGTAGTAGAAGAAAGAGAGAGCTAAGGAAGAAGGAAATAAAAGAAGAAGAAGGAGAAAGAGAAGATTGAGCTACCTTAGAAGGATTCCTATGCTTTTTTGGTTCTGGGAAAATAGGTAAGTTAATTTATCTTCTTCCCATGTGAAATTAATCCCTCATAACATGTTAATCATGCATGGCTAGTAAGAATTATAGAGTATTTGAGGTAGAGCTCACGTATGAAAGTTGAAATTCAAGGGAAACATTTTGTTGGTTTTATTATTAGAGCATAATTTTTTACCTACGATTTCATAACCCTTGAAGAGGAATTAAGGAAAGTAAAAAATATGAAAGTTGTACTTCATGCACCATATAAATGCATGTAAAACAGTTTTGCTTAATTTGGTGTGTGTGAGGAGGTATGGCTCCTTCATTAGGGTTGGTTCACAACCAACCGAAATCACCTCAGTCTTTCTATTTTCTTATATTTTGATGACCTTATATTCTGATTTAGATAAAGTGAAAAACATGAAATTTGTAGGGTTATATCCCCTCTAGATACCTATAAATCAGATTTGCTTAATTTTTTGTGTGGAAAGAAATATAGCCCATTAATTGTGACTGACCCAGAAACTGATGAAACCTCATCAATCTTATAATTCTTTTTTCCATGAATTTGATGGCCTAGATTTGGAATTTGATGATTTGATAAACTTTAAAGTTATACATTTATGTCTGATCTATTATGAAATATTTTTGCCAAATTTAACATTGTTATTAAGATATTACCCCTTCGTTATGTCTAATTGTCAATATGTTGAAAACCTACTCACCTTGAAATTGATCATTTATTTTGGTGACTTTATAGATTGAATTAGACAATGAGTAAAACATGAAAAATGTTCCTATATGTGTTTTGTAACTTTTTGCAGATCATTTTTTGCAATTGGATTTGTACAATTTAAGATATACCTAAGATTGTAAGACCAATTCCGACTGAGATGATATTGAAATAGGGCAAAATTCAAAAATTCACCACATTTTCTATATGTCTTACATTGATTCAAAATTTGAATATGTTGTATTATTATGTGTCTAGTTTATTAAAAAATAATCAAATCATTTGGATAATTATATCTAATGTTATTACTTTGAGAGTGTAGCAAGGTCAGATTGCCATATAAGGAAAACATTCATAAACACTAGGTCCACTTTGCATGGATCATGCCATAATTGTATACCATGCATTCATAATATTTTAACATACTTATAACCATGTATGTATCAAATATTAGGATATCAATACTTTGAGGAAGCCCTAGAGAGATAACCAAACCTACTGTAAAGATTGGTCACATCAAAAGGTGAATAAAAACCATAATTAGATTCTAATGTGTGTGTGATAATTTTATGATATGATTATGTTATATTACATATATATGTGATTGAATTGTTACATTTTATCTATGAATACAGGTCAAGTGAGAATTATATGCTCTTAATTATTACTTAGTATACCATAGTGAATGAATACTTACATATGGAACTAAAAGGATGTTATAACTAGCTTATCAAACACTTGCAAATCACTTAGAAAAGGGACCAATATGTCCTATTGGCATATGTTATTAATCATATGATCTACTTGTTAAATGCTGGCCAGCAAAATGAAATGTCAATTGAATCACATGAATTCCCAAAAGTAATGCTTGCTTTGCAAGGCCACGAAAAAAAAATCAATCTATTGTAGTTACACTTGCATAGTTAATTGTTATACTTTTAATATATCCTAATGATATTCTTATGTTGGTTATGCCATAAAAATTTGATTATTATTTTTATTCATTGAGTCATGACTCACCAAATCATAATTATGTTTTTCAGATATTGAAGCATAAGGTTTAGATACTTTGGTGCATCAAGTTTTGCATAGAGACACATGGACCATAGGTCGTCGGCTGAATTCCAACTCTCTCTCTCTCTCTCCTTGTGTCATGTACAACCAGTTTATGGTCACTAGCCTTGAACATTAGTTAACATATATGTACATTAAACACATGTTGCATTATGTATGTATCATTAATCAACCTATATGGAAATGTATTTTTGGACATGAATGCCATGATTTGTAAATGAAAATAGTCGTTACAAAAGATGAATCAGGTAAGTCTGTTGATGAAAAGAGATATAGAGGTATGATTGGTTCTCTACTCTATCTCACTACCTTTAGACCCGACATCACGTTTAGTGTATGCATGTGTGCTAGATTTCAATCATGTCCTAAAGAATCACATCTTAATGTTGTTAAAATGATTCTTAAGTATTTATATGGTACATTACGCTTAGGTTTTTGGTATCTTAGGAATTCCTCTTTTAACCTTTTAGGATATTCGGATATGGATTATGTCGATAGCTTATTTGATAAAAAAAAGCATTTATGGACATAGCCAATTTATAGGAGAATGCTTAGTTTCTTAGTTTAATAAGAAACAAGTTTAAATTGCTTTATCCACTACTAAAGTAAAATATGTAACTACAGGTTATTGTGTCACCTAAGTTCTTTAGATGAAATAATAGCTTAAGGATTATGACAAAGTTGTTGATCACATTCCTATCAAATGTGATAACCTAAGTGTAATTAATCTTTCAAGGAATCCCATCCAACACTCTAGGAGCAAACATATTGATATTAGGCATCACTTTCTTAAAGATCATGTCTAAAATGGTGATGTAGTGTTGGAATTTATTAACACCAATTATCAACTTATGGATATTTTCATAAAACCTCTTAGTGAAGGAAGGATGAATTTCATTAAAAGGGACCTAGGAATGCTTGATGGAACCTCCATAGAGTGAAAATCAGATCTTATAGGATGTCCTTTATTTAGTTTGTTGTTTTAAGTTAATGGATGTTGTATTTGATAGATATGCATTTTGTTACTTTGGATGTCTTAATTCATTATGCAAAGGTGCTTCTTTATGCCAATTTTCATGAATTAATCATCAATATACTAAGTGGATCATAATTAGGAAAGATAATTCTTATCTTTTCCTTATTTTGCTTTTTGCCTCATAATTTGCAGTCGCTACTTTCCTTTTGCAGTCGCAATTTATAGACACTTATCAAACTTTCTATCATATGTCCTATTTGTGGTTACAATCTTCATTGTCCATTATGAATTTTTTCAAAAATTAAAAAATTTTGTCCATTGATTCCTTCAGTTTTTGAGGATTTTTTTTATTTGTTACTTAGATTTTTTTTAATTAGCGATCGCGACTTTAGGTTCACAGTCATAAATCAGAGTAATTGCCAAGCATTAATTGATTTGACTGCCAACTGATGGCACCCACTCGTTTATTGTAATTTGACAATTTTTTACCATTCTCCCACTCGTTTATTGTAATTTGACAATTTTTTACCATTCTTTCATCAGTTTTTTTTTTACCTATTTAAACCTCTCTAACACTCCTCCATTTCACTTTTACACATTCTCTTTATCCATCTTCATTTTCTTATCTTAAACTACTGGCATCTCTTAACTTCTCTCATGCCACCAAAAAAACTCTCTAAAGCAGAGAAAGGAAGGGCATAACCCAACCTTCTTGTCCTCCTACCCTTCACTTGATGAAAGGAATAATAAAGGAGAAGAAAGATCATTACAAAGCCAAGTCTGCTAAAATCATCCAACCCAACAAAATTCCCTTAGCATTTCTTCTTGAATTCCTATGAATCAAGGATGAAATTCATGCTTTCTTATCCAACTTAGGCTGGAATGTGTTTATCTTTTGAGATGAACCCGGATACAAAGAAATAGTTAAGGAGTTTATATGCATGGTCACATTGAGCAGAAGAGTTTAATCTAGAGCATGTCAGTATGAGTTAATCTTTCAAGCTTTTGGGGCTTTTACTATATAACCTTTGAACAACTCTTTAACCTTTTCAACCTTCAAATGGAAGATGATATCCCTTTCATCATCTTTACACTTGATATCATCTACTCTGAATTTTGGTCCAAAATCTCCATCAAAACAAAAAATATGACCCAAAAACATTTTTAGTTAAGTATATTCGAAACATTCCAAATTGGCTCCATCAAGGTATCATCACCTTTTTTATAAATGTAGAGGTGATGGAAATGAAAAGGTCTCTCAAAATGACATAGCTTTCCTATTTTGCTTAACCAAAAACAAACCCATCCAAATTGGTTGATACCTTATGGATCAATTGATTCACATGTGTATCAAGCCCAAGCGACAATTCCTTCTATCTCTTATGCCACAACAATCTATAGGTCTATGGGTGCCCTGAATGAGGAAATTGAAAAATTCCTTATAAAGAAATTTTTGCCATCCCATAATTTTCTTGACTTACCCTACCTCATCAATGCTAAGGTTATACACCTAGACTCTTATACTTATACTTTGGGTTCTTCTGGCGCCAAAAAACTTGAAACCTCTCAAACCTCAAAGAGGAAGAGGATTGTGATAGAGGAGGGTACCCAATCAATTCCACCTCCCAAGCCTAAACCTAAAACTAAGTCCTCTGCCATCTTTTTTTCCTTGATAAATAAGAAATTAGACAAAGTCATGAGGATGATTAGGAGGAGATTTCTTCTACTTTCCCACCTCCACAGTGACTTAGGGGACCTCTAAGAGAACATAGATGTTATCCCTTATCCTTGATTTTGAAGATTGGGAGGATAGTCTGAAAGAAGAAGAAGATCAATAGGTGGAAGAAGGAGATAAAACACTAGAATGAGGTGCAAATGAAGACATTGCTGATTTTAAAGATGATGATAGCTCTCCAATCTTTTAGTGTTCTTTCTTAAGCTTGTAGTATTCTATTTTCTTTCATTCACTTTGTTTGCTTTGTGGCCTAAGTTTGTGATCCCACATTTTTTTTTATTCATCTACATAAATAAAATAATTTGAAATTTATGCTTCATGTGTTTGTTTATGATGTGTGATTGCTTTTCTATTTAATGTCCAAATTCCTTTTTGAATCATGTCACCTATGTACTTTTACTCACTTTTAACTTATATTCTCTTTTTGATCTTGCTAAAGGGGGAGAGAAATAGTTAATAAAATTGCATGTCATATAATCAAAGGGAAGTATTAGTTGAAGGGGAGCAATCTAATCTAAAATCTAAATCCTTACTAAACTTAGTCTCTTAATAAGTACTTTGTTAAAAAATATTAACCATTTGAACTTCACACTTATGTAGTTCATTACATTTTAAAAAATCAATCTAAGTTGTCAAAATAAAAATATGAGAGATTTGTTATACTAAGTTGGTCAAACTTAAGTCAAAGGTCTCTTTTAATCTTGATAATGAAGATTGAGAAATTCTAACATCTTATTTAAGTATTATTTTTATAGCTTTTAAGATAGTTTTGCATTGAAAATTGGATGGAAGTCTAAATCTCAAGCATCGAGTAAGGCACACCAATTCGCAGTCATGAATCTAAAAATCGCGATCGCGACCTTGCAACAAAAAATGGATAAACTTGAATTATACAAATTCGCAAAGCAAATCGGTAGCTATGACCTTGCTATGAAAGACATAATTGTCATAAAGTCTGACTCACAGTGACTTTCGCATTCCCAGTCATGATCGCAACTTTTGTAGTTGTATTGAGGGAACCACGTCCACAACCAAAGCTTTCCAGGTGTCTAAGATAACTGTTGACATATCAAAATTTGCGAGGGTGAAAAAGCTATCAAGATTGCAACCCATTAAAGCTTTTTTTTTCTTTATTAAATAAAAGGATTCGCTATCACTGTCCCATCCAAGAAGAACCTTAATCATAATCGCAACTTTTAGGTTGATTGAATGAACATAACAACTATTTTTCTTAGAAGACCAATAACAACACGTCACGTGGACTAGCCGTTAGATATTAACGGGGTTCTCCACTACAATGTTAGTCTTAATAGTGTAAAATGAAAATTTATGACCGTGAAATGCAAGTCATGATCGTGAAACTAGTTTGACAAGCATTTAATGCAAAATCTGCCTAGCTTACCTCAGAGATTTAGACGTAGTTTCTTTGTAATGTCTCTTTGGTGGTTATTGCCTATAAATACTCAACCAAACATATATGAATACAAGACAATATCATTAATTATAACTAAACTCTTACAATTTTACTTCTCAACCTTTTATTCCTTATATATGAGTTAATATTGTTATGTGTGAGCATTAAACAACATTGAATTGGGTTTGAGATAGCATAGTTGTCAAAACTCTTTTATTAGGTTAAGTGTGAGCCTTTGAGAAACATTGAGTGAGATTTTTATGTGAGCCTTAAAACGCAGGTTGTAATGTTGTGTGCGAGCCACTAAAACACAGTGTATAAGTTATTTGTATTAGTTATCTATACAAACGAGTCATGCAGTCTATACAACCTTGTATCACTATTTACAATTATCAAGCATTAAGCACCTTCGCTACATTCTATAAATTGCATCCATAAATTAAACCTCTAAATTTGTCCTTTCACATGGCTAGAGTATTTTTAAGGTCTTTCTCATCCTAAAGTTGATCTGATCTACCTTGGGCAAGCCTTGAGACTCTTTATTTTCTCTCATCTATTCAACTTGATTTGGACTTTCTTCATGTTGCTTGCAATTTATGGGACCCCATTACCTATTCTTTTCATTTCAAAGATACTCAGATATGCTCCTGTTAGAAGAATTAGTGCCATCCTTAACTATGACGTCATGACTGCAGATCAGATTGCTTTGCCACACTCGAGCTACCTACACATTTGATAGATGATGGAGTTATTTGATCTTCAATGTGAGGAGACCATTCTCATGTCACCATTTGATGGGGGAGTTCCTACTACGATAAAATGATGGAGAAATAAATATGCAATTTTTACCCCATCTTAAGAAGATTGAGCTTAAGAAAATTCCCATCCTGATAATTCTAGGTGAGAACATTGTGGGCTTGGATAAGGTGTCCCTTGGTGTTAGCGATTCCTTCTTCGGAAGTCCATTGCTACCTCAAGTGTGTACCCTATATGCAACCTTTTATGTATTTCCATTATTTTTATTTTGCCATATCTTTTACCTAAGCCGCTCTTATGAGCTTTCAATCCATTGGGTGGCTCATTTTTTGCTTAGGCCACCCTTTTTGGTTTTCAACTAATGAGCTTATTATTATTATTATTATTATGGCTGCAAAAGATATTGGACTTTTTAGTTATTTTCACTATGAATGCAATGTTCTATTGCACACAACATCATTTGAATCTTTGTCTATCAAAATTTGTTACTATCAGGGTTGAGTGGACTAAGTGGATGTTTCACATTGGTGCTTCTAGCATTCGTTGGACATGCCTTTAGTGGAGGCTGTTAAGAGTTACCATGAGGACCTATGGAGATTGTGTGATTATCCTAGCTCTTTTGTCTAACACTTTGTATGATTTCACTAAGGCACATTGTCAATTTAGCACTCTTCATAATGAGGTTCCTTCCTCCCTTCTCTCGAAAGGGATCCTGACCCAACACTTCTTAGATAGGGTGGGTGACATATGGGTGACCTACTAAATTTATTACTTCTTTACTGCTAGAGATTTTGACCCTATGGATGATGCTGACTTCATGGCTTGCCTGTAGAGTAGCTAGAGCTATAGGACTCTCCTTACTTCATCAAGGTATTAACTATGACAAACAAAGTTCCTTCATTAAAAAAATTCTTATATTAAGGCTAGTTTAAAGACATGTTTGATTAAGATAACTTTTATAATGTAAATGTATTTCCTTTTGATATCATACCCAACATGGATCATTTCATCTTTCATATTACATATTAATTAAATGTTGGATCATTACTTTTAGTAATGGTACATTAGATCATATGATTATCTTGCTATATGCCAATGGCTTGTTAATCCCTTGCTCTATGTTTGTTAACCATCCTTACCATTCTTTACATCTAGTCATCCCCAAATGAGCATCCCTAATGGTCAATCGCACTTTCTTGCCTTTTTACTTTATTTGTTATATGTTTTATGTCTTATTTTTTCCTTAAGCTGCCCTTTGAGGTTTTCAACTCAACAAACTCTTTTTTTTCCTTCCTTTCTTTTTTCTTTTCTTAATTTTTTTTAAATCTTTTTATGCCCTAATTTTTGCCTCCTTTTTGGGTTTTCAACTTAGTGACTTATTTTACTTTTCTCTCCTTACACAAAAAACTTCTTTTACCTATCTAAGTTCATTGGCTTTGAGAACTCATTCCCATCCATATCCGATAACTTTACAGCCCTACCTTAGTATATTTATTTAACCACCTAGGGACCTTCCTAATTTAGCTTAAACTTTCCATATGAATTGTGGGTTTATAGTCTGATTGCTTTCAACACATAAATACCAACCTTTATGGTGTTTATCTTAATTCTTTATTAAAAGTGTGGGCCATCCTATCCTGGAGTAGCTGAACAGGTAGAGAGCTTTGAATCTCTTCTCATCCAAAAAGGCAAATTTCTTAAACCTATTTCTTAACCATTGGTACTTTAGAATCTCTAACTCAATAAACACTCATAGGGACTTTAATTTTATCTCAATTGGTAATATAACCTCTATTTCATAAACAAGGGATTAAGGTGTCATTCTAATTGACTTCCTAGTTATTGCTTGGTATTTCTATAATGTAAAAGGTAGTTTCTCAAACCAATCCTTGTAAGTTTCCACCATTTTGGCAAGGATGTCCTTGGCATTCTTGTTAGGTGCCACTACCACTCCGTTAGCATATGGTCTTAGGGTGATGACTTATGATGGGTCACTTTGTATTTTTCCATGATTATTTTAGTTTTTACCTGAAAGTACACTCTATTATTCAATACGATATGGTGTGGTATAACATAATGGCAAATGATATTCTTTTCTATAAATTGAGCCATCTGTTTTGCCCTTAGCTTGTTAAAAAACTTATCTTCCACCCACTTCAAGAAGAAATCTACTACCACTAATGTATTTATGCCGCCTTATGGAAGTCGATTTAATTTGTTTGATTATTTCAATACCTTTTGCTATAAATGTCCAGAGCGATACCGGATTTTGTAATTCCATTAAAGGTAGGTGGTTGAAGTTACTATGTACCTGACACTTGTGATAACTTAAAGCCATCTAAATACAATCCCATCACAGTGGTCTAATAACAACCCTACCATAGAATTTTCCTTGCCAATGCTTTGCCATTCATATGGGGATTGTAAATCTCTACATGTAGCTTTTCTATGACTTGATTGGCTTCTTCCTTTGTTAGACATTTTAGGTAAACCCCTTTTAACATTCGCTTATATATCACACCATCATAGACTATGAACTGTAGTGTCATGAATCATGTCCTTTACCTTTTTTTTAGCCTCTTTAGGGTATTCTCCACTTACTAAGTACCTCTGCACATCATAGTACCATAAACGATTTTCTATTGACATTTGCATCACTTCTTTGCCTACATGGTCGGGTACAATAGATTTTAGTGTGAGCAATACTTTCACTGGTATCTTCTTTGGCCCATCCTAAATAGAAACCAGAGTTGTTTGAGCATCTAACATTGCATTTTCCTCTCATAGGAGGTGGTCAAATATGACTCTTCAAAAGTTCTACATCAACCTCCTCAATTGTTCTAGATATGGCCTTAGGCATTCCTCATTTAGCTCCCACTCATCAGTTACCTAAGAAATGACTAATAATTAGTCTTTTAACACTTTGGCTATCTTCACCCTCATTTGTATTAAAGACTCTAATTTAAGTGCTCTAGCTTCAGACACTGCCATGTTATTGGTTGCTTTGAAATCAAGTTTCTTAACTATAAGCAAAAACACTTCTTTTGGTGATATTATGATTACCCTGACACCAACTTCTTTCTTATTTATCGCTCCATCAAAGTGCATCCTACAACCTTGAGGTTTAATTACTCTTAACCATTCATCTGGGAATTGAGGAAGCTTAGGTTCTCCTTCATCGAGAGATTGTTGTCCTAAATACTCCGTAATTGCCTTCCTTTTTATCACCTTCTTAGTCACTTACTTGATGTTGAATTTAGTTGGCAATATCAAGCATTTTGCTAGTTTTCCAATCAAGGAAGAGGCCTTGTGCAAATACTTGACTGGATTGATCTTTCAAACCACCTGCACTTAGTATGACTAAAGATAGTGCCTCAATTTCTTTGTGGCCCACACCATTACCAAATAAGTCTTTTCCACCTAGTTGTACCACTTCTCATAAGGAAGTAGTTTTTTGCTGAGATAGTACACAACATGTTCATTCCTTGTCTCATCTTCTCGAGTAAGTATCGCCCTTACATAACTCACTTTTACTGTTAGACATAAAATTAGTGGTTTTCCCAGCTTTGAGGGTTTTAAGACTGATGGGCTAGTTAAATACTCTTTTATCCTCTTGAAGACTTTCTGACATTGCTCACTCCACTTCACCAATTAGTCTTTTCTTAATAACTTAAAGATTGGCTTGTAGATAGGAGTGAGCTTGGTTATGAATCTATTAATGTATTATAGGTGGCCTATGAAATTTTAGACTTCTTTCTCCATCTTAGGTGTAGGCATGTCCATAATAGCTTTCACTTTGTCTAGATATACTTTGACACCATTCTCACTTACCACATGTCCTAACAACTGACTAGATGCAACTCTAAAAATGCACTTTTGGGATTTAATCTCAAGATGCACTTATCAACAATCTTCAAGAACTTTTCTAAGGCTTTAAAATATTCTTTCCTTAACTCATACTTTACCATGATGTCATCCACATACTTCTCCACTTCTTTATGGATTAAGTCATGAAATAAGGTAGCCACCATCCACTAAAACATTGCTCTTGCATTCTTCAATCAAAATGGCATTACCTTACAACAATATGTCCCTCATTATATGATAAAAGTTGTTTTCACCTTGTTAGTGATAGCCATAAGGAATTGATTGTAGCTTGAGAATCCATCCATTGTTGGACTAGGTTGGTCAAACCTAAGTCAAAACTCTTTTTTAACATTGACAATATAAATTGAAAGGTTCTAATCCTAATTTTAAGTGTTGTTCTTATAGAAATTAAGTTAAGAAGTCATTGTAAAAAAAAAGCTGAAAGTATAGAGAGTAACTCTGAAATCACGATCGAGACTCAGAGGTTGCGATCATTATTCCCTAAAATATTGAGAACTTTTGATCTAGTTTATTTCATGGTGGACATCATAACCAATACAATTATGAAGGGACTTCAAGCAACCAATAAAGGTGAGCCATGTGTTAAAGTAACCATTGATAGCTTAAAAGTTATGACAATGACCAATCGGTAGCAACCACAGTCTGCCTTAATCAAAATATCCAATTAATCAATTTGTTTTGTGATGGAAGTCAAGGCTAGTCCTCCTAGCTCGTGACCACAACATTCAACCTTTTGGATCTAACCACTATTTTTGATAGACCAATGTCAAACTGCCATATGTAACAAGCCATTAGACACAATTGAAGTTTTTAATCGCAGATAAGTAAAATCCAGACTGAATTGTGACTCACAATCGTAATTTAAGTGTAACAATTGTAAAAGAGATATCCTGCCAAACATTAAATGTAGGATTTTGCCATCAACTTTGCAGATTTGCACATGATTTCATTTGTAAAAGAGATATCCTAGGGTTAATGAACCCTACCTCTCACTACTCATAAAGAGCTTAGGCATCCATGAGTGTCACTAACCGTGAGAAAGTTTAGAATGCAAATCAAAAGAAAAACATACTAAGGCCAAAACATTATTCATATGTTTCTTTACATAAGCAAAACCATAAAAAATGAAGACTCTCAAGATCATTCAAACCTCAAGTTCTTTACTTAGTCAGTGCCTTAAAATGATTTAAACAAAACCAAAACCCAACATTAGATCCACATTAGAAGAGATGAATATTAAAGTAGAAATAAACATGCAAACCATTACTAAATCCATTAAAACTCAATTTTTAAAGTGAGTAGGGGTCCTTCGTTATTAAAAAGAAGATCGTTTCACAAAGTTATGCCTAGGAAACCAGGGTTGTACAACCTACTATTAGGGTTGTACAACCCATATTGTTAGGCTGTATAGACCATGCAAAGGCTTTACAACCCTTAAATTATAAGTTTTTGAAAATAAAAAGAGAAAAAAGAAGGGGAAGAAAAAGAGAGGGAGGTTGGGGGTCTTGGATGCCTTAGTGTGTTTTAATGCCTTCAAAGGCTCACAAAGTGTTCTACATCCTCCAAAATGTTTAAGAAATGCACAAAGGTGAAGACATTAGGCCTAGTTTTACATTGGAAGTGAATGGACTATGTTATGGTTTAGATTTATAGGTTAAATGTGCTTTGAGGGGTGATTTTAACAAAGTGACCTTAGGGTTTCCAAACCTCTCATCCCTTTTTAAAATGAAGGCTATTTATAGAGGGAAAAGGGTACACTAGAGTCAAAAATGGTTTTAGTTGTACCAAGATCATATACAATCACAAAGCAGGAGAGTATTGTACTGGAATTAGGGTTTGCATATGGGTTATACAACCAATATTAAGTTATACAACCAATATTAAGTTATACATCCCTTTGTCAAGGCTGTACAAGAGGGGACCAGTTCTAGAAGTTTCTTTGGACTAAGATTTTAGAAAGGTTGTATAACCTTGCATTAAGGGTTGTACAACCCTGTTTGATAGGCTATACAACCCACCAAACTTGGCTGGTAGCCTTAGACTTCGCTTACGTTTGGACTTTGGTCTTGGGTTTGGTTTTGGGCTTGATTTCAGGCATGATTTTAGGCTTTTCCAAGGTTTCCTATGACTTTTTTTCTCATTCTTTAACAATTCCCTTTATATTATAGGAAATAAATTCAGTGATTTTCATCATAAAGCTTTGCATCTTGAGACCTAAAATTTGATACTCACAGTTTGCCCTCTACTTTGTGGAGCTTAAAACATAACAATTGATAAATGACTGTTGGATAAGACACAACAAAGCATTAGTTGTAAACTTTGAATATCAGATAGAGGATATGAAAGGATACAATTTTCTTAGTGGTTCCTTAAACAGGTGTTAAGGCTTTTAGCAGTGCTAGCAAGTATTAAGCTTCTTGGCAGTCCTCTTGCACGTAATAAGGTTAAACATCATATTTCAATAGTCCTTAATCATGTACTATGCTTTCTGATAGCCTTCTAGCAAGTACCAAGGTTAAACATCTTCTTTCAGCAACCTTCGAACAAGTACTAGGGTCTTTTCTTAATAGCCCTCAAGCAAGTACTAAGTTTTATTATAGCTATCTAACAAGTATCAAGGTTAAACATCTTCTTCTAGCAGCCTTTAAGCATTACTGGAGTTTCTTCTTAATAGCCTTTGAGCAAGACTAAGGTTTATAGTAGCCTTCTATCAAGTACTAAGGTTAAACATCTTCTTCCAATACCTTCGAGTAAGTACTGGTGTTTCTTCTTATTAGCCCTCGATTAATTACTAAGCTTCTTGGTAGCCCTCGAATAAGCATTAAGCTTCCTTGTAGCCTTTGAGTAATTACCAAGGTTAAACATCTTCTTCCAACAGCCCTCGAGCAAGTATTTGGGTTTCTTCTTAGTAGCACTCGAGCAAGTAATAAGCTTTCTGGTAGCCCTCTAGTAAGTACCAAGGTTAAATATCTCCTTTCAGTCTTAGACATTTGCCTTAGCATTCTCATTTCCATCATTTGGCATTTCTCTTAGGTTCTTCTTTTCTTTGCTTTTTAGCATTCATTAGGGAAAAGCTGTATGTTACCATTAGTTTGTTCTCTAGCTTTGCTTTTAGCTTTTCTTTATTTTGCCCCCTAGGATTGCTCTCATAATATCTTTTAGCTTTGTTCTCCTTTTTGCTTACTTTCTTCTCTTATTCTCTAGCTTTTATCTTTATGCCTAAACTTTTTGATCTTGCCCTCTTGCTTTATTCTCTTTGATTTCTCTTTTATTTTGATCTATTTAGTTCTCTTAATGCTTAAGTTGCCTTATTAGTTTCACTTTTATTTTCTTCTCAAGTTCCTCTTCACATAGGTTTGGAAAACAAGGCCATGACGATAAATAATAAATCAAGACAAATAAGTTGCTTGTGTGCTTCAAGGATACTAAAAGGATATAAGATCATCAAGCTTGATGGTGTTTTATAGGCTTTACTTTCCTTGGTGGTTTGCAAGTCATCAGGAATTTTATTTATATTAGGCTTGTCTTTTGAGCTCTTTACCTGTTCTCTTAATGTCCTTGATGTTTCTTCTTGCTTGTTATTGTCATGTTCATTTCATGAAGTCTTATCTTTTGTGTTATTTTCTACTATATAGCTCACCATCTTTATGTTTTTTTTTCTTATTATAATTCCATTCTATTTTTTTGCTCCATCTTTCCTTCTTGGTTCATTTCTGGTGAAAGTTGACTTAATTTCTTCACACTATCCTTTTTCTTCGCCTTGCACGCTTGGTAGTGCAACATCTTAATTCTTAATTTTATTCCCATTCTATATGGGCTTGGAAACAATGTAACAATGATAAGGATCAAAACAAAGTAAACAAGCAATGTAAGTAATTTAAAGTTACTAAGAGGATATGGGATAGGATATCATGTCTAGGGTTGTTCTTTCTTAACAGTTTTGTCAACTAGGGCTCCTGTTTGGCTATCTCAATTTCCTCATCTAGCTCTTATACTTAGTAGGATTTTACAAATCTCTTTGTTTCATATGTCTCCTCTATGATGTTTTCCTCTTCAATTCTTCTTACTTTGGCTTCCTTCCTATCTAAATTTCCTACAACTCTTCCACTAATAGTTTGGATGTTGCAGTGTGAGTTCCCATCCTAGTCCATCATAGTGCCTGAATTGCCCCTTTGCTTAGTTTTGTTCCTATTAGTCCTTCATTGGTTCCTTCTAGGGCTTTTAGCCATCCACTCAGAGGTCATGTGAAGTTTCAACAATCATCATCATTGATATATCTCTCATGGTCTTTGGTGAGACATTTGACCCTTTTGGCCTAATGCTAAAAGATTCTTAGTTGTTGGCTTTTCATGTAGTTAGCATTTTTGTTAGATGGACACCTCCAACAAGATCTATAGTCGCTCATTGTCCTTCTTTTTTCATTAACCCATTGAAGCTAACCTAAGTATTAGGGTTCATCTCAAGGATTAGAGTGCATAACCATTTCTTTGCTTGTTACACTCACTCACAAGAACTTATTTGAGCCCCCTTATTGGAGTTAGAATAAAGAATTGCCCATATGCGTTTGTTATAGCTTTTCCTAGATAGTCTTTACCAAAATTGTCTAATCCTTCTTCAATCTGGTTTACCCCCTCAATTGACCATGTAAAACAGCTTCCCAAATCCTAAAGCTATTTGGCTTCACCTCCCTTTCAAGTGTTTACAGTCAAGCTACGAGATGCATCAAGTTAAGCTAAAGGGTTTTAAAATGAATTAAGCTGAGGATAGAGGCCCTTTTATCCATATGAATCAATATTCTTAAATAACATTTATCCATTGTTTGTTCATTTATGGTCTTCTATTTTCGTTGTTAGCATGTCACTCCATGAAAGGCTTCACATGTGAAATATCTCTCTTCATATCTACTTTGTCATCTTATTTGTCTCCTCCTTTTCCAATTGTTGTAGCCTTTCCTTCTTTACTTTTTCTCTCATATGGCTTGAACTATTTCTCTTTACTTTATTCTTGTAGCTTTGTGGCATAAAATCTTGATCACCTTTTTTCATGTCATAGCTTTATTATGTGACAAGCTTGGAAAATAATGCAATAATGAAGGAATGGGTATAACAAGCAAGAAATAGTAAAAGGCAAACATTGAGAATACTGAAAACGATATAATAATCCATAAAGACTTTGCCAATTCACCTAACCTTAATCTCCTTAATTGCCCTTCATAATACAAAGTCGTAGCAATAATGCCATAAGTGAATCCCTTGTGATTCCCATAGTTTAATTTTTTGCACCTTATTATCTTGAAGGTGGCCATATTTATCCATTTTGCCCATTATCATTTTACCACATTTATTCTTCTATGCTCTATTCCAAACTTTGATTTATGCACTATTCTCTACCATAGCCTAACTTTTATTTCTCAAGGGAATGAGAGAGCATGCATACAGTAAGGCAGTGGTATACTGAACTCCCAAGAATAATGTAAGAGCATATAATAGTTAGATTCATCAACACCCTCTCTATTACGCAACTCAAGTATTATGTTATGACTATAATAACATGTTTGGAGTGGTAAATGGATACTATTCACACATCTTATCTTTCTATTGGTGAGGTTACTATCAGCTTAATAACCCATTATCATTTCAACCTTACTTGTTCAAGGGACCCTGTCCCAGTTGACTGACCTTTATACACTCTCATTTAATCCCCAGAGAGGAAGGAGTACATTATTTGGTTGGCCAAGTTCATACTTCCATTAAAGTCTCCAAGTCTATTTTCTTATGAAGTCACACGTAGGGTAACAACCAATAATCCAATAGGTGGAGATGGATCAATTATCTCGATGCTTTCCATTCATCTACTTGGCACTATACTGATTCTTTGATGCCTTCCTCTCTTTATCGATATCTTCCCATAATTTGTTCACCCTTTTCCTTCTTTCCTATTTTGTTTCCTCATTTTGTACTCTCTTATAGGTTGATAGTGTGAACTATGACAATAAGGCTCTTTTATACTTCTTCAAAAGTAGCCATAACAACCTCTTTAGGTACTTCAAAATCTATCATAAATGTTCCTTTATTAAAAGGTGGAATAGTACAGTAGTTCAAGAGAGGGTTTCCTCTTATGCTCGCTCTACCTGAGTTCGGTGGTATAATCATCTTATTGTCAATGACGTCCTGAATCTCCTGTCATAACTTGTAACAATCATTAGTACTGTGCCCCATTCCTTGATGAAAAGCATAATAGGCATTGGTGTCATATCCCCAAGGTGGTGGATTAGGAGGTGGCCTCGATGCTAAAGGCTTCAATACCCCTTTCTTTTGCAATCTCTCAAATGCCTTAAAGAGAGGCATCCCTAAATTAGTAAATTGCTTGGATTCCTAACTGCATTCACATTAGTCGTCTTTCACCCTTTTGATTGAGTCTGCAGTAGCACACCTCTTCTTTCCCCATATTTCCTTGATTCATACTCTAGCTCTTTAGCTTGTAAACCAGGCTCTATAAGATCTTTAAAATTCCTTACCAGCATGCCTTTGATTCTGGTACCAATACTAGGTAATGCCCCTAGGACAATCATCTGAACCTATTCTCCCTTAGTAGGTCTAGTAGTGTCCTTAAAGGTTGTCTTCTTCTACCATTTAATGTAGTCATTGAAACTCTCACCAGTCTTCTACTTTAAAGACTCCAAGTCTTACAACATGACCTCTAAATCCAAATTGCATGCATAGTGCATCTCATAAGCTTTTATCAACTCTTTCTAGTCCTCCTTGATAGTCTTAGACTGATTTGAATACCAAGTCTTACCAGTATCTTCCAACGACAACTCAAAACTTTCTAACACAGTGTCCATCAAGACTCTAGAAACCTTTATGACTAATACATACGAGTAGACATGGTTCTTAATAATTTGGGTTCTAGTTGACTTTGAAAGCTTGGGCATGCAAAAAATAGCTAGAAACTTCTCAAATTTGTGATCTAACAATTCCATAATATATGTTCCCCTCTCAAAGCCTTTGGTACCTAAAGTCTTTTGAATCTCTTTTACCTAATTGGTAAAGTCCTCAAATCGAGTGCTCCTCTTCTCACTTTTTGCAAGTTTACCTATGTCAACAATAGTGCTCCCTACTTTTTTGGCCAGCTTGCTCTCATGATACTCTTTCATCCTGAATAAATCATCATCAATCACTACACATTTGGGTACCTCTAATAGTTCTTTTCTCTTATTTGTTCTATTAGCAGAAGTTTCCTTCTTTTTTAGAATCTCATTAATGTGTTTGTTCACCTCATCAACAATCTTTTCTATTAAAGTCATTCATCATCTTATCCAGAACCTTTGGTGGTATGGTTAACTTTATAATTGGATCAATTATTTAGCTTGGGCACGACGTCTTAATTTTCCTAGCAAGTCAATTACCCTTTCCCTTCCACAAGGTCTTACTTTTCCTAACAAGTCAATTGCCCTTTCTCTTCTGCGAGGTTTTGGATGAAGCTATGATAGAATTTGCATTTGCATTGGACAGGATTAGGGACCATGACTTTTGATATGGTAATGAGCCTAAAATGAAACAAAACATGTATTAGTTCAACAAAAATGATTTTCATGCACATACATGGGTTTCCTTGCTTATTTACCCCTTTTGCAAGTGGAGACTATGCTTTGTGGTGATTCTGATGCAAGACTTGACTGTGTGTTTGCTTATAGTGAGCATCAAGACTTAGAAGTGCTTTTGTTGGGTCCAAATAAGTGTGAGAGAATCTATGAGTGCAAAGGAATTGCTAGCTATGGATTGCTAAAGGATCCAACAAGGTTGATGCACTAGGCTAGGAGTTTAGGGAAAGCCAAGTTTATTACTACTTTGGGCAATGCTCCTACTACCAATTTTCTGAGAGATGCTACCAAGGGACATAAATGGGGTTCATGGAACAATATCTTCTCAGCTTTCCCACTACCTCCAGTTACAAAAAAGGACGTTCATAAGGCTAATCCTTTATCTTTGTGCCAACCTGTAATTAACCGTTAATACAATGGTGGCTATTAATATGAAAGCACATGCTTACGAAGCCATAAGGGGCAGGCCTTCCAATATAACTTCACGATTGTATCTTCCATCTATTATTGAACTTTTTATAGACATCATTCTTTAAGATATCATAGATGTTCTCGCCACTCATTGCCTTACACATGGTTTTTTTTATCAGACCATATAGCTCATCTTAACATTAACACCACTCTTTGAGTGTCCTTTATTTTTAGACTACCACACCTATGAGCTCTTCCTTGATTGTGAGGAGCTACCCCTTATT
Source organism: Omphalea diandra (assembly GCA_949677035.1). Classification (NCBI taxonomy): domain Eukaryota; kingdom Viridiplantae; phylum Streptophyta; class Magnoliopsida; order Malpighiales; family Euphorbiaceae; genus Omphalea; species Omphalea diandra. The sequence goes on along the minus strand of CATIWR010077812.1, from coordinate 10,183 downwards.
TTCATATGGTTGTGCTTATATAAGTACCTATATTGTATGCACTAGTTCCTCATAACATGCTTGAGCAATTAGAAAGCGACCTTGACACCATAAAGGCCACCTTTTTAGAACTTCTCGTAAGGCCCATGATGCCCTTGTGAGTACCTTACTCGTATGTACTCATCCTTATACATGCTTCTCACAACCTCTCCTATTGTGGTAAAAAGGGAGCTTATTATCAGAGTTATATAGACCATATTTGGAAGAAGCTGATGAGTCTCATGAGTTCTGAAGTCTTATTATGGGCATCTCTTTTTAATTCCTTATTCCTATATAATGATTATAGCTCTTGCTATAATTGTTGATCTTGCTTGATGCCTTTGGTGCCTTTATTTAAGACTCTTTAACTTTTCATGCTAGCATCCTAAAAAAGAATGAAATGGACTGTATTAGATTTATTATAAAAAGACTTTCTTATATACTTACTTTAATAGGTGAGAATTTAACTTCGTTAATTTGAGGAGGTTTAGGTTGTATTGTACCATGAGCCTTATTTATGTCCTCTCTTTAAGCTTCTAAAAGCTAGCAATCCCTTTTTATGCTTGCTTTCTAGCCCTCTAGACTATCTAAAAGAATAATCACCAAAACAAAATTGCGTATATATGCTCACATAACATATAATGCCTGATGCATGAATGATGGTGCAATGCAGAATCCTTAAAACACATAAACATTGCCTAAGTACTAAGTGGAACCTCAAAACTTGGCCATGTAAGGATGGTGAAAATCCTAAAACTTGTACGTTAGATGAAATATATGATAAAACCTTGGTATAACTAGCATTTGTTTGAAGCTAGTACTCTGACCTTTAAATTCAAAGCCATACGATCTTGTACTTTTATCAATGTGTGGCACCAGCTAAACCTATAGAATGACTCTAACACATACACTGGCATAGGTCTTAGGTTTCAAGATATGTGGCAAAACTCAATGGTAGACATCCATTTTCCCTTTTTTTTCACTTTTCTTTTTTCTTTATTTTTATGTCCTAACTTTTGCCTAAGCTTCCTTTTCAAGTTTTCAACTTAGTGGGCTACTTTATCTTTTGCTTACGCCACCCTTATGGGTTTTCAAACTATCAAGCTTTCTTATTTCCTTTTTTTTTTTTGTTGGCTCTAACTTCTGTCTAAGTTGCCCTTTAGGTTTTTGACTTAGCGAGTTTCTACATTTTTCTCCTTTTTTTTTTTTTTTGAAAGGAGGGGTAGCTCGATCATTCTCATGTATGTTGTTACCATAATTCCATGCACTCATTTAGTCAATGAAATGTAGCTATGACACATCTGATGGCAAAATATGATTTTTATTATTAGTTACCCTTTCAGGTTTTCTAACCAAATATTTTTTAATTCTCTTTTTGCTTTCTCACTAACTTTTGCTTATATGGCCTTTTTGAGGTTTTGAACTTAGCAGGATTTTTTCATTTTCATTTTCTTTTCTTTGTGTGTGTGTGTGTGTGTTTTTTTTTTTTTTACATCATAAGGCGTTTAATTAGTTATTCTCTCTACCTTTCTTTGAAGATGTCTTCCCATCTTTTAGGTCTCTTCGATTGCCTCAAAGGTAATATTCACTTGAGTCTTCTCATGTTTGAATTCCATAAAGCACTCAAGATCCTTGATCTTTTTCTCTCACGCATGTTTTTCTTTTTCCTATTATTTGGTCTCTTCCATCATAAAATTAATGGATGAGTCATTAAGTTAAGGCAACTCCATCCTATCTCTCATATGTATTGTTACTAAACCTTCCCCTAACCTCCTCACTTATCCTTCTAAGATTTGCCCTTCCTCACACATCTATTTTTCTATTTTTTCTTCTTTAAATCTCACTTTTTCTTTCTTTTAAAGCATAATGACAACTCTTTTTTCAATTAAGCTCATGTAATTGCATCTATCCATAACTAATTAAACTACTTACTTCAATATACATGTAAAGTATCATCCTATTGGATTTCAAACTATCCTAAATTCATAAGTTACACTTTACAACTTAACAATTGACATAAAATTCATTTCTCTCACATACATCCAAAGATTGACATCATCATTTATAGTTACTCATAGTGATTACCAAATAAAGCCTACCAACGGTGAAAGGATAAAAAGGAATACCCCTTTTTTCCCCATGGTGGAAGGTAGTTGGATACTAAGAAGAGAACTATAAGCCTTCAAGGAATTGATGGGGTTGTCTTTAAGCTTACTTTTCCTTTCTTAGCTACTACATAAGAAAGAAAAATAAAGATTAAATATGAAATTTAAATTCAAATGAAAACTAAAAGAAAGCTAAATGAAAGAAAACTTGGGTTGCCTCACAAGAGTTCTAGTTTATGGTCATTAGCTTCACCCTCTCATTTCATTCTATTATGGTGAAGAAGGGAAGATAAATGCTTTTACATCGATGGAAACTCTAATGATGTATGGCTTGAGTCAATGGCCATTAAATTTAAATGTGTCCCTTTTTTATTTATAATATTTATTGCTCCATAGGGAAAGATCTTAACAACTCGAAAAGGGCCTGACCATCTTGATTTTAGTTTCCTTAGAAATAATTTCAAATATGAATTAAAAAATAACACCAATTGTCCCTCATTAAACTCCCTTCATACTAGATGCTTATCATGCCATCTTTTTTAGCTCTTTCCTTGTACAACTTGGCATTGTCGTATGCATTCAATTTAACTCTTATATTTCATCAAGTTGTAAGAGCCTTTTTTCTCTAGCTTACTTTAAATTAAAATTCAAGGTTTTAATTGCCTAATATTTTTTGTGTTCTAGCTCAACTAGAAGACTAAATAATTTACCAAACACCAACCTAAATGGTGACATGCCCAATAAAGTTTTGTAGGCTATCCGATATTCCTAAAATGCATCATCAAGCTTGGATGATTAGTCTTTCCTTTAATGATTGATAGTTTTCTATAGGATTAGCTCAAGTTGTATATTACTAACCTCAACTTAGCCACTTGTCTAGGGTGATAGAGATTTACAACCTTATGAGTCATACCATATTTTCACAAAAGACCGTAGGAACTGCCATCACTAATTATGACCCTTAAAATGCCATATTTTATAAAAGTGCATTTCTTCATGAACTTCATCCCCACCATAGCATCATTTGTGGGAAATACCTCTACTTCCATCCATTTGCTAACATAATCAACCATAATAAGTATGTACTTAATCATATGGGAATGTGAAAAAAGACCCATAAGTCCATCCCCCATACATCGAAAAGCTCAATCACTAGAATCCCATGTTGGGGCATTTCATTTCTCCTTGAGATGTTGCCAATCCACTAGTATATGTCACAAATGAGTATAAAAGTTTCAGCTATCATGGAATAATGTTGGACAATGGAAACCACATAAGAGGACCTTCACAGTTATCTTGAAAAGGGCTAAAATGACCTCCTTCCTCCTTTACTTCAATGGTATGGCATGCACTTTATCTTAGGGTAAGAAACTCTAAACTAGGTTGTCATTGCATCTTTTATGCAATAAAGGTTCTTCCTAATAGTAGTTGTGAATGTAATGCAATAACTTCATCTTTTATTGATTGCTCAAGTCAAAAGGTAAGACATTATAGACCAAGTAGTTAACAATGTCGGCATACCATGGAATGTGTGATTGAGAAACCATAATCAAGTCATCATTTGGAAAAGGATTATTAATTGGCAAATTGTTAGATTGGCAATTCTCCTTATTCCTCTGAAGTCTAAAGAGGTGACCAATTATCACATTTTCAATGTTTTTCTTATCCGAAATCTTTATCTCAAATTCTTGCAACAATAGAATCCACCAGATGTATCAAGGCATAACATCTTTCTTGGAGAGGAGGTATTTCAAAGTTGCATGACAAATATAGATAATGACCATGGGTTTGACTAGATAGGCTCAAAACTTATCAATTACAAATATTGTGGTTAGCAACTCCTTTTTAGTGGTGGTGTATTCACTTGTGCTTCATTAAGGATCTTACTAGCATGGTAGATGGCATAAGGCTTTTTTTTTTCTTTTTACTGTCCTAAGATTGCACCAATAGAAAAGTCATTTGCATCTTACATGATCTTAAAAATCAAGCTTTAATATAGTGATTGCATAACTAGTGAAGAAATCAATGCTTAATCTTGCATCAAGACAAGATTGATCAAAATTAACGATAACATCTTTAGCTAGAAAATTACATAAAGGCTTAGTTATTTTAGAGAAACCCTTCAAAAATTGTAGATAAAACCCAACATAACTAAGAAAACTCTAAACTCCTTAAGCAGATGTTGGTGGTGGTTGTTGCTCAAGGACTTCAACCTTTACCTTATCAATTTTAATGCAATGGCTAGAAACGAAATGACCAAGTACAATACCCATATTAACCATAAAGTGATATTTTTTTTTCAACTAAGCACTAGATTGACCTCCTTATAAAAATTTAGGCAAATTATTTCAATGATCAAATGCAGTGCATATATAGAAAATTCATCCATAAAGACTTTCATTATTTCCTCAACAAAATAAGAAAAATGGATGTCATATATGTTTGGAATGTAATGAGTCATTACAAAGACCAAAAGGCTTCCTTCTAAATGCAAAAGTACCATAAGGACATGTAAAGGTGGTATTTTCTTGATCTTTAGGGTTAATGGAAATTTGGTAAAATCTTGAGTATAGAAGAAAAATATTTGGCTAACCTTTTTAGAACCTGGTCAATAAAAGTCAAAGGGTAATGGTCCTTATAGATGACACTATTAAGTTTCCTATAATTAATACACATTCGCCAACCATTATCATCCTAGTGGGTATCAGTTCATTATTTTCATTCTTTACTACTGTCATCCCACCCTTCTTTGTCACTACTTAACTAAGGCTCAGCCACTTACTATAAGAGATAGGGTAAATGATCCCAACATTAAGCACCTTGATGACTTCACTTCTAACAACCTCTTTTATGTTAGGGTTAATTAAGTCTTCATTGGATCTCAATTGATAGTTTACAACACTCCTTTATTAGCATATGAAGCAAGCATATAAAGGATTTCAAGCCTTTCAAGTCATGAATGTTATAACTAATAATTTTTTTATGTTCTCTAAGCAACCTAAGTAATTTATTTTCTGTTTATCATTAATTGCAAAATTACAAATGATAGGATAAGTAGAGTTAGGGCCCAAGAATGCATACCCAATTTTTTAGATAGTGGCTTGAGCTCTACCTTTAAAACTTCACCAATAGAGAATGATCATTTAAAGGCTTCAGTTTGGAGTGGCTTATACTTTAAGCTCCTAACAGGTAGCAAAAATGGTGTTACTTCAAGAAGGTAAATGAGTTTTACCTCTTCCTCTTCTTCATGATTAGATTCATCATTATGCATTATGATTGTCTTAAGAGGATCTCTAGAATTTTGCCCCAAGAACTCATTCTCAACAAAGCCATCAACCATATTAACCCAAAAACACCCTTAATTCAAAACTAGTTATTTTTCCATTTGTAAAATATTGAACCCTACTAATTCATCGCAAATCTAGAAGGTAAGATTGCCATTCTTTAATGTCAAAGCATTAGTAGTGGTAAGGAATGGACTCCCTAAAATGATAGGGAAATGCACACCCTCCTTTATGTCTAGCATAACAAAATCCACTAGCACATAAAACTTGCCAATTTTCATGGATACATCTTTTAAAATTCCTAATAATATCTTATTGGTTTATCCACAAGTTGTGTTATGGTAGTAGGTTTTAACTCTCCAAATTTAAACTTTTCACAAATCGATAAAGGCATCAAACTAATACTTACACTTAAAAATCACACAATGCCTTATCAAAATCAACACCGCCAATTAAACTTGGAATAAAGAAACAATTTGGATTTTTAAGCTTAGGTGGAAGTTTATTTTGAAGGATAGTGAACTTTTTAGTCAAGACAATTGTCCCATGCTCTCTGAGCTTCCTTTTATTTAAAATAATCTCCTTAAGGAACTTGGTGCAGGAGGACATTTATTTTAAAGCATCATAGAAAGATATGTTTAATTGTAGTTTCTTAAAGACCTCTAAAAATCTATTGAATTGTCTACCCATACTTGCCTTTTTGAATCTTTAAGGAAAAGGCAAAATAGGTATATATGGTTTAGATAATGACTTACTAATAACTTTCTTAGTTTTTTGCTACTTAGGTTAGGCTCCTCCACTTGTTTCTCTTTTGGTGTTGACTCTTCCACATCATTGCCCTCTTCATGCTCATTAGATCCATCCTTTTCACCCTTACCTATATCACTCTCATTTAGTAGTTATAGTTGTGTGGCACTTCGTAAAGTGATAACCTTGATATGTTTTTTGGGATTGGGCTTTATTTAGCATGGAAGTTTTTCCAAAGCTTGTCACTCGCAAAAGTAGCACGATAGGCAATTTGGTTCTCTAACATCTTATTATGGGTGGCCAACTAATTAACCCTTAATATAGAGTTGTCTTATCATCTCTTCATTTGCCTCATTTATCTCTAACTATTGTGCGATAAAATTTTCCATCATAAGCTTTAAGTTTGATTTTTATATTAGCCTTTAATGATTTAGAGGTTGGACTCCACGTTGAAACCCTGAAGGTGCTTTAGAATTGTGTTGTTAATGCCTGTTAGAGCTACTAGATTTGGGTGGTTCCTCCATCCTAGTTTGTAAGTATTGGAGTAGGGATTGTTTTATTGTGACTACATTTAACCAAAATTGTTAACATAGTTATCTTGATTTTGAGTAATGTCTATAAAACAAGAAGTACCTTAAAAATCTATAGTAGGATGTCCTCATCTATAATAATCACACTTCATCATAAGAGCACTTATAAGCTTTGGTAACAACATCTAATTTCACATTAAGCATATTAGTCCCTTTAAGCTGTAGCATACCACCAGACCATCTAGAACTTTGTTAGTCCCTTTAACGGTAGTTATTAGAATCCATATGTCAAACAATTCATAAGCTTTTTCTGCAATAATCTCCATCCATCTACCACCAACTATTAAATCAATATTGATCTTTATAAAATTTCTTAACCCATTGTATAGTATTTGAGGGATGAATTGATCTAGCAAACCATGGTTGGACATTGGCGCTACAAGTCCTTATATCATTCCTATGCTTCATATAAAGATTTATCTTCTTTCTAATGAAAGGTGTTATCTCATTATGAAGCTTTGTTGCATTCTGAAATGGAAAATATTTGCTTAAGAAATCTTAAGATAATGGATCCTATGTTGTAATGGAATTTTGAGCCAAACTGTTTAACCTAAATTTAGCCCTATCCTATAATAAGAATGGGAAAAGACATGATGCATCATCTGAGGCTCCATTGATCTTGAATGTCACATAAATCTTTAAAAAGGTTGTCAAATCAATGTAGGGATTCTTTCTATCAACACTTCTAAATTATGCACTAGAGATCATTTAAATTATGTCGAGCTTGATCTCAAAATTATTTTCTAGTATTGAAAAATCACATAAAGTTCTATGATTATTATTCTCATTAGCCATCTATATGTTTCTAGTGTTTCTGTTGCAACAGAATGAAGCTTTACAGGTCCTCTCTATCTATAGATCATATGAAAGATGTTTGTGGCCATAAGTCCGCAGCATAAACTAGAAACACCTAAAATGATAAAGGAATAAGAGAAATAAGTAAATAAAATGAAAAAGAAAAATAAAGAAAAAGAATCAGTAGACTAATCATTTGTTATTCTTAAATAATATTGATGAAGGCATTAGTCTGGACAATGACACCAAAAACTTGATGTGTCTGGTCATACAAGTGCACACACAAGTTGTAGTATAGAGAAAGGTTATCTTATCCAGAGGGACTAGGTTATCAAGTACTACCAGTTTAACTATTATGATTATCTAGAGTTTTCCATGATGTTAGTGAAAAGCAAATCTAAAAGCAAATAACTAAAAATAACAAATAAATTATGATGACAGTAATAGTGAAGACTTAAGATTGTGTTATCCCATACAATAGATGTAGATTAATTAATGGACTTTATGTTTATTTCATGAATTGATGATATTAAGGGTAACTGCCATCCTAAAGATTCTTAAACATTTTCTAAAAGTGAATAAGATAATGTTATCATGAAATACGACCTATTCTTATGGCAAGCTTATACATCTATGATTAACCTTGAAAGCCCTTAGCCATACATTTATCTCTAGACTACAACAAGCTAAGTTCAATGGTTTATGATCCAATGTTAAACTTTAACTCTCGTTACTTCATTCATCATCTAAAATCATACAAGTAGTGGCTAAGTTGTGAGCATCAAGATGCAAGCCTAATGATGAAAACTATTAGAGTTATTCCCTATAATGTAAAGAGGAATTACAAAAGGAAAAAAACCAAAGTACTTGAGAAGCCTTCTATCAAACCTAAGTCCACGAAGACCCAAAACCTAATTTTTTTAGCAAGTGTTTAAATGGATGTATAACCATCTTACTTGGTTGCATAGCCAAACACTAAACAATGACAAGTATAACTTTTTGGAATCATGTCTTTTGTAAACTAAATGGTCGTACAACCAACAAATGAGTTGTATAACCAACCTCTTGTTTGTATAGACCACTTGGAAACCCTAATTCTAGAACCTTCATGACCCTTGTCTGTTATGGTTTATGAATGAGGTATAGCCAATACCATTCCAACTCTAGTGTGCCCCTCTTCTTCTATGAATACCCAACCATTTGAGAGATAATGAGAGGTTTGGAATCCTTATCCTCTGTCAAAATTGGTACTCAAACATCCTAAATACATAGAAATCAAACACTTAATCCATAAAGCTAAAGATCTAAGGTATCTTTTAAGGTTTTTTTAAACTTTATTTTACATATTCCTTAGCATTTGAAGGATAAACTATCAACCCTAGTGCCTCTAAGGTCAAGGCATAATTAAAAGAGCATTTAGAACTTGAGCTTGCTTCTTCCCTTCTTCGCCTTTCTTTTCTTTTTCATTATAAAATCACAATCTTAGTAGTGCATATAGACCTCTTTGTGGTTTGTACGTACCACTAAGTAAATTGTATAGACCATCAATTGGTTTATCTAGCCCACTTTGACTATGGAACAACACTATTTTTTTACCTTTTCCCTTATCCATTTTCTTACATTTTTCTAATGTTCTAATGGGTTCCTTTGTGAGCTCTAGCTATTGAATAGGGTTGGGTTTTACACCTATGACCTATATTCTTACATTTACTAGGGCAAGGATCAAAAGGAGTGATTTTACACTTTTTTTTAATGAATTAAATTAAATTCATTTTTTTATGTTCTTTTCTCTTTATTTATTGATGTGTTTATGATCAATATTGTCAAGGAAATGATTGGGATTAGGAATTCACTCCATGATCCTATTTCATGATTATGGTTCATTTACTATTCTTGTGACTTTTGTCTTTACCATCAAGAGTAGATGGATGGCTCACTAGCTTGACCATTTTCTTTTCTTCTTTACATGGTTACTTCAAGCATGCTTAGGAGAGAGTTCACTGCTCTATGATCTCTCTTTTCTTTTAGTGATTACCATGATTTGATGAAACACGTGCTTTTATGGCTTATGTGATTTGTCCTTTCACCATCTTGGTACCCTAGTTCTCTTAATAACTATGGATGTCTTAAGGATGTTATGACTTTTTAAGAGCACTAATCAATGAGGACCCAAGGATCCTAGGAATCTAAGTTAATCACCTTAATCCTGGCCCAAGGCCTTTCCATTATCTTTTATATTTGTTTTATGAACTCCATGCATCATATCTTTATGTTGTTTATGCCTTTCTTTATGTGTGCTTTATTATGGCCATTATTGTTATTATATGGTTCATATGATGATTGGGATGCTATTGACTTTAGACTTAAACTTTGATTAGACCCTTTTACTTAGAGATTCTAGTGAGATCCCTTCTTTAGTTGCATTTTTTTTAATGTTTTGTTGCTTTGTCTCTGTGACGATTACTAACATGTGTTTCTTTATGTACGTGGTGGAGGGGGACCAGTAAAGTCTCATTATGCATGATTGTGATTAGTTGATAGGCATGGGGGGGGGGGGGGGGGGGGGGGGGGGGGGGGGGGGGGGGGGGGGGGGGGGGGGGGGGGGGGGGGGGGGGGGGGGGGGGGGGGGGGGGGGGGGGGGGGG
>CATIWR010077803.1:0-10296 GCA_949677035.1 Omphalea diandra | reverse complement strand
TTTATAGTGGTTCGGGTATTAACCAACCCTACGTCCACTCCCCAATTCACCAATTGGGTATTTCACTCAATCACTAGTGTTTTACAAGCTCACACTCAACTTAGTGTTTAGGCTCACACCAAACCTTACAACTTGTGTTTTACAGGCTCATACAAAAAACCTTTTATAAGTGTTTTGCAGGCTCACACTAAAACCTTTTATAAGTGTTTTGCAGGCTCACACTAAAACCTTTCTATACTGTTTTAACAAGCTCACACTATAACCTTTACAATGTGGTGTTTAATGCTCACACCCAACACTTTCAATCTTACAAGAATTAAAAGAAAATTGAGTAGCAAAGGATTGACAACTTTTTCACTTGTAATAAAATTCTTCTCTAGTGCTATCAATGTTTGGTGGAGTATTTGTACCCAAATTCCACCAAAGAAACTAACGGCTAGTTTTCCAATAGTGCTTTAGAAAAATATAGCCATTGTGTTTCTTCAGCCAGTATAAGTTGCGGTCGCTAATTTATTTGTGTAGACCGCGATTCTAACCGTGAATCAGTCTGTCAAAAATCTGTAATTTTTACTTCTTAAATTGCGGTCGCTACCAACATGTAGTCTTCTCGATTTTTGACTTCAAGATCTGATTGTGGACATCTTTCCATTGAAGCTTTTTGAAATTTGCGGCCTCGACTCCGACGCGACACAAACCACGAATTCGTCTGTCATTTTTGGTTTACTTCATTTTGCTTGTTCGCGGCCGAGAATGACTCTGCGATTTAGTCTGTCTGATTTTTGGCAAGTCGCAGTCGCGAATCCTTGATTGCGAAACTTATTTTTCTGCAAGATCAACACTTAATAAAAATATTAGTAATAATCAATCTCCTTTGTCAAAATCAAAAGAGGTTCTAAACTTAGGATTAACTATCCTAGTCCAACAAAAAAAGATCACTCAATCACTCTCACCAACTTGCTCTTATATCTCTCATACACACCTTAGTTATTCAAATGTGCCATGTTCATTACCACCACACATTGCTCCTATTTATCGTGCCCACCAATCCTATTTATAGGCTCCATTCCTTCATCATGAAAGATTAAATCTCTCTTGATGAAGGATTTGCTTAGGCGGTTTGTGGTTTACACCGCCTAAGCTAATAATATATTATTATTATTTTAAATGGCTAAGTCGATCAATAATCTCCCACTTGAAAATATGATTTACTTGAAGATTTGATTGAGGATCAATCATATCTTCACACCATTCTTTGTATCTTACCTTTTGATGTTGCTTATGTCTTTGTCAGGCCATAAAAGGATCAACACCAGATAAATTTTTCACTGTTGACAGCCTTTGTCATGAAATCTACTAGGTTGTCTTTGCCACTTCCTTATCTTCATCCTTTTCACTTGAGCTATCATCCCAAGTAGTTTTGAAACTCTTTTTCCTATCGTTGTCCCCTTTCTTCTTCTTTTTCAGTTTGGGGCAATCATACTTGATGTGGCCTTCTTTGCCACACTCATAGCATGTAACCTCACTCATTCTTTTTTTGAGGTTGAGAGTTGCTTTCTTGAAGTTTATTCTATCTTTTCTTCTCCTTATCAACTCTTTTGTTCTTCTAGAAAGCATGACTAGCTCCTCCTCTTCTTTATCACTATCTTCCTCACTTGAAACAACCTTTGGTTCTTTTTCTTTCGATGAAGATTTGAGAGCTAAGGTCTTCTTTTCTGCTTTGTCATTCTGGTCCCCTTGCCCTCTTATCTTTTTCATCTCCACATCCTTCTTTAAGACTAACTCATGAGTTAGAAGCTTGCCTATAAGGACATTAGTTTGCACCTTCTCAATCTCTGGATTTGACTCTTGAATACTGCAAACTTTGACACCAAATTTCTTAAGAGGTAAAGATTTAAGTATTTTTTAGTTTACCTCATGATTGATGAGTATCCTTATGAATTTCTTAATGTTTATGACAGTTGATAGAAGTCTATTCATCATATCTGTAATGCTTTCATTGTCCTTCATCATGAACAACTCCTATTCTATCATTTACATTTCTAATCTGCTGGACTTCACTAATGTTGTGCCTCATGGTAGTTCTCCAAGGCCTTTCATATTCCATGGGCTATGAGGCAATGTTAAACCCTTCCTATTTCTTCTAAGAAGGCTTGCTATAGACCTCTTATTCCTTCTCTTAGATCTCCTGTGAGCTTTAACCTATTCTTTCCTTAGGATCAATTCTTCACTTCCATCAACCACTTTAGTAGGTGGCTTCCATTCTTTTGCCATAATGTCCCAAAGATCCACCACATTGCTGTCCAAGTATATCTCTAACCTATACTTCTAATGTGTGTAGTCGGATCCATCAAAGTATGGCTTGAGATGGGTGTGGTTTCCTTCTTGTTCCATTGATCTTTTCTCACACAATTAAGGCTTGAACTGAGACTAGGCTCTGATACCACTTGTTGGCTCTTGAGCACCAAGAAGAGGGGGTTGAATTGGTGGAAATCTAAAAAATTTAGAGGAAGAATAAAGTGTTTGGAGATTGGAAGAGAGGTAGAAAGAAAAAACACATAATATTTATAGTAGTTCTGGTGTTCATGAACCTTACGCCCACTCTTTAATTCTTCACAATTGGGTATTTCACTAACTCAAAGTGGTGTTTCCAAGCTCACACCAAACTTGTACGGTGAGTTTAATAGCCTATACATAACCCTACAATTTATGTTTCAAGGTTAACACAAAAATCTCACTCAAGTGTTTTTCATAAAGGTTCACACTTTAACTTATTATAAGAGTTTTGACAACTAGGCTAACTCTTAAACCCAATTACACTGGTGTTTAACGCTTACACCCAACAACAATAACTCACATACAAAGAATAAGAAGTTGTGAAGTAAATTTGCAAGAGTGTGGCTATAATCAATGAAATTCTCTTGCATTCAAGTCTATTTGGTGGAGTATTTATAAACAACAACCACCAAATAAACATTACTAATAAACTATGCCTAAATCTCTAAGGTAAACTAGATAGATTTTGCATTAAATGCTTGTTAGATTGATTTCGCGATTGTGACTGTCATTTCGCAGTCGTTAATTTCAACTTTGCAATCGTAAATTTCCAATTTACATTAGGAAGACTGAAATCGTGGTAGAGAATCCCGTTTTGTGTCTAATAGCTAGTCCACGTGGCGTGCTACTATTGGCATTCTAAGAAATATAGTTATTACATTTGTCTAACCAACCAAAAGGAGCAATTACGATTAAGATCCTTATTGGACGCAACAGGGACTGCGAATCCTTCTGTTTGGTGAGGAGAAATTACTTCCATAGGTTGTGGTCTCGACAGGTTTTTCGCCCTTGCAAATTTTGATATCCCAACGGTCATCTTGGACATTTGACATGTTATTGTTGTAGACTAGGTTTCCTCCATTCAGCTAAAAAGTTGCGATCGCGACTAAGAATGCGAACACTACCGTAAATCTCTCCGTATGACATTCAAGTCTTCCTTTGTTGGATCGCGGTTGCGATTTGCCCTATGAATTCATCTGGTCCAAGTTCATCCATCCTTGTTGCAAGGTCGGGTTCCGATTTAGAAGTTTCTGACTGCGAATTTGGATACCTTACTCAATGCTAAAGACTTAGACTTCCATCCAACTTTCAATGCAAACTTAACTTAAAAACTGCAAACACAACACTCAAACAAGATATTAGTACCAATCAATCTTCATTGTCAAGACCAAAAAAGACATTTGACTTAGGTTTGACCAACCTAGTCCAATGTCATTCCACTTATTGTCATCTGTGAATTCTCTCGACCTTTCGTTGATAGAACAATTATCTTTCCTTAATATTGTTTTTATGTTTAATATCCACAGTGAGAAATTTCTGCTGTTAAATTTCTCAATTTCAAACTTTGTCGCCATCGCCATTGCTTCTACTACAATTCAAGGCTTTGATACCACTTTTTATAACATGATGTATATTTATAGGATATTTATAGGATCAAAATAGTGAAGGAAATAAAGCAAATTACTGAAAAAATAAAATTGAAAAATAAACTCAGAGAATTTAACGTGGAAAATCTCAAATAAATTGGGTAAAATCTACGAGTAAGAATAGAAGCATTTCATTGAAAAATTATTGGAATTACAACCTCTCTGTATCACACAATGAGAAAACAATAACACTTTCTTTTAAAATAAGAGAAAACACTATATTTTTCTCTAGAAAAAAAAAAAAAAAAAACTTACTCAATCAATCTCACCAACTCACTCTTATATCTCTCATGCACACCTTACTTATTCCAATGTGCTGCCCATTACCACTACACACTACTCCCATTTACCGTGCCCACCAAGCCTATTCATAGTCTCCATTCCTTCATCATGAAAGATTAAATCCTTCTTGATGAAGGATTTGCTTAGGCAGTTTGTGGTTTGCACCGCCTAAGCCAATCATATATGATTATTATTATTTTAATTGGCTAAGTCGGTCAACATGTCCACCACAATATAAATTACTCAATGATTTTGCTAATAATAGGTTAATTTATTATTCTTGAATCGATAACTTGGAAATCTGAGTATTTGCTTTATTTACAAAATATCAGGAACTAAAATTCTGACAACTCTTATTCTATTTAAATACTTTTGATAGTACTAAAAAAACATTTGGTTTGCTCACTTCTCGTTATGCTGATCAAATATTAATGATAATTTTCCCTTGTCTTCTATTAAAAATAGAATTCAAATTATAATTAACTGGACTTTGAATTTTTTAAAAATTATTGCTAGGCAAAGATCATATGCTTCAATATTGATCAATCGTATCAGATTTGAATGAATTATCGTTCAGATGCTCCATTTTTGTTTCTTTCAAAGCACTGTACAAAGGATTCAATTTTCTTGCATATAGAACATGTGCAGTAGATGACAAGTAGTTTATTTATATGAGAAGTTATTTTACCAAAAAAAAAAAAAAATCTCATAACATTATCAGTAGGATGTTGCTTGCTTTTCATATGGCACCATGTAAACTCATCACACAATTGAAATTGAACAGCACAAGCTATATAATCAGACAACAGACTGATAGATATAGGCATCATCATAATCAAGTTATCTAATCTAGGAAGTTTCATCAACTAATCTAGTAATTTAGAAATCAAGTGTTTTATATTGTTATTTTGAATCTAATTTTAAGTTGACTTTAAAAACTAAAATAATATACAAAAAGAAAAAGAAAAGTAAAGGAAAAATCTTATTCGCCACAGCAATCATATAGCCCTGTTGAATTCTTCTTTGGGTGCATATAATTCTGAATCATCAAGGTGAATTTCTTGCCAGACCCGCAATGTCATGTAGGCTTATAAGAAAAGGTTTACACTAGTGATATATTATGTTACATTAAAAATAAGAAATAAAATTTTATTTTTATAATAATATTTTAGGATTCTAGTACTTTTGTTTGATATATATAATACATAAATAAAATAATATTTAAAAATTAATAAAATTTTCATATATATATATATATATATATATATATATATATATTATACTTTACAAGCAAATAAATCAATGTAAACAATAAAATTTTAATAAAACATTATAATCTTTTTAGAATCATATTCTTAATTTTTAATATAAATTAAGACACCAAACATAAATATATAATGAAAATCTTATTGTTATCCTTTTTTTTGATGTACCAAATATGCTCTAAACAGACCGAAGGAAGAATTACAAGAAGGGAAGAAAAATACTGAATATGTTATATTTAACATAATAATCATAATAATTAACTTAATCAATGAAACATGGTTATTTCAATTTTGATTAATTTTGAAAATATCTTGATTATATTTACATTTCAAAATATCGGTTTCCAACTAATCAAATATTGTTCTTTCGGAAAAAAAAAAAAAATCAAATATTGCTATTTAACTAGTAACTTGGTGATTGAGTGCTTACCTTTCTTACATAAAATCAAATATTCAAACTATAATAATTTCTTTCCCATTCAAGAATTTGATATACCAACCCCGCCCCCGCGCCGCGCACCATTAGAGAGGGCCGAAACCATTAGCTTGGGAAAAAAACGGGAGTTAGTGAAACCATTAGCTTGGGAAAGGCCCTGCTGCTGTGGAATAGAGTAATATTTCACCCACCAAATTCACCTAATAAATTTATAGGTGAATAGAGAGTGAAAGATTGTACTGTAAAACCACACTATAGTTGATTCCCAGGAAAGATTGGAGGGGTCACAAGTGGTCCCACTTAAAATCCAATCTCTTTAGACAGAATCACCCTAATAGTAATTTAACAGCACAATATATCACTACAACTATACCCTACAAAATAGCTATTGAAAATAAAGACAAAATAAGAACACCAGAATTTAATGAGGTTCGGCCAATTATGCCTACGTCCTCAGACACTACCAAAATTATATTTCACTAAGAAAATGACTACAAAGTGAAATATTACAAAAGAGGGAGAAATATTGAAAATTGCCTAAGAGATTAGTAGACAATTTTTTGGGATTATTAAACTAAAGGAATTAAGGCTCTATTTATAACAAAACAAACTTTCACCCTTTTAGTCTATTTCCGATGTGGAATATGACTCTATTTATAACAAAAAGAACTTTCTTCCCTTTGTTATTTCTCCGATGTGGGATATCAAATGAGCCACCATAATTCAACACCCTTCATATACAAAAATTTATATGATCACTTGCAACACTATTACTTCACCCCAAACTACTGCCATTTCACCGTTGCCGCTGTTATCATTTTGCTGTCACCATTGCTGAATAAACTAAATATAGGAATAGAAGTTTATAATATATTGCATTAATTTGTATCATTGCAGCCAAACATAGGTGTAGAGCATGGATTTAAATCGTGGTCTTAGTCAAGTGTAACAGTATCGGGACTGTTGCGGCTGTAACATAGTGGTAATGGCAAATTGCTATGCAAATTTTATGTGAAAAATTGCAAAATGCTGCAAACTGAGAAATATTTTCATAATACTAAAACTATGATTTACAACTAATTAATAAGCATAAATTTTGCTCTTTAATTTTTTTTATTTTTTAGTTAATTTATTAACAATTTTTAAAAAGTAAGCTGGTTGGGTTTTAGTTCAGCACAAACAAAATGGAAGAAGAAATAAAAGAAGAATGAAAAAAAAAAAAAAAAAATCTGCTTCGTTTTATAATGGCCATTATGGGGCACAAAAATTTTTTAGCCGTTAAATAACAGTCATTAACGGTAATGGAGGGAAAAAGTACTTTTACATAATGACTGTTACGTTATGTCGTAGTGGATATTTAATTCACATGGTATAGAGTAGTTATTACATTATTTATTACATTCTATACACCCAAACATAACTAATTGACCTTTAGCAGCTCAGACTATAATTTTTAGCAATGAACTTTAGATTAATCATTTTTACCTTTTTGATCTTGTGCCAAAGTGGCATCTTCCCGACTCTTTGGCTTCAAAACAACAGACGTGTAAGTAATAGGAGGATGAGAGGGTTATCATCTTTAGCTCACCATTTCCACTGATGAAAGCGATGTATTGTCGAAGCTATTTTTCTTGTTTCACCTTCCTACTGATTTAGTTCTTAATGATACTGTAAGTGGCAGATTCTTTGATAAAAGGAAAATTAATTAAAGAATGATTGTAGATATGAAGCATGCCATTTAGTTATAATGAATTATATTTTGAGAATTTAAATGTTTTACTTTATTGCGAAGTACCCACTTTATTGCGAAGTACCCTGGTGGTGTCGGTCAAACTTCATTCTCTTCCATACAATGATTTCAACAATGGCCCTTAGCTCCAAAAATAACCAGAAAACAGTGTTCTTGTCTCCTTGGGTCATCGGTGGTTCACTAAAAGACCTTTTAGTACAAGAGAGTATGAAATGGTACTTCCACTATGTGTTCCTTGTATTACTCTTCTTAAAGCCATTTGATATATGAATCTTTTGTTCTCCTTTTGCCCTATTAATCAGAAGTCTTTGCCAGGTAAATGGTTCTGATGTAATTATCTTGGAGTGAATTCTGGTTTTTCGTGATCAGCATGTTCACAATCTGATGAACATGAAGATATTTGTTGACACAGGTTTGAACCCCTTTTTCCTTGTCAATTCATCAGCACTGCTGCATTCATCACCAATATCCGCATTTATAGTTCTTGATTGTAATGTGTACGTTTGTGTGCTATTGCTCCTTGGTTACAGTAGGTTATGAGGTTGTTCTCTGTCATAGTTATTCAAACTGTTTTTTTATCTTAATACAATTTTGGTTTATTTACCCCAAAAAAAAAAAAAAACTCAGGCACTTGTAGTTGTTTTGAATAGCTTCTTGGTAAGTTAATTGCTGATTTCAAAGTTTGGCGTGTTCAGCGTACTTAAAGCTTTAAGATACGGCACAATATGATATACTCTTTCTTGCTGGACCTACCATTTGTGTGTCCCTTAGTTTAGCATAAATATAAGCGCAGGGCTGTCGCCAACTTACCAGCTTTAAATCCAGGAATCTTCTTTACATGAATTAGTTTCCTCTTAACTACTAATTGCAGGGCAGTATTCTGAATTTATGATGCAGCATATCTGACTCTTCCCTATTGCACCTACTTGTATATATCACATGTGTCCCTTCACTGTAAAATGGCAATTTCTGTTTTGGCCTCCAGATGTTACGAGCATTTTCCCTTAGACCTATAAATCATTTACCTTTGACTAAATATTACAATAACACCACAGCTGTGATGTCTGCTTGGACAGGCACAAAGTGACAGATAATCTAGTCCATAGTTTCCAGAAGTATCAGCTTTTAGGCTATTGTGTTGGCAAGTGAGGCTATGAGAAAACCTAGAGGGTGGATTCTACCTGTTAAATAAAATAACATACGGTTAATTCTATTAAGTTTTATTGAATTGTTTTCTTATTTTCATGTGTATTAATTTCCTTTTTACTTGTCATTGGTTGTTCTTACCTTATGGATGCAGATGTTTGGCTTGCTCGTAGAATAAGGCATGACACAGTTGAGAGGGGTAGGGACATAAACTCTGTTCTTGAGCAGGTAAGATACCCTCTTCTTGTTCAATATTTTGTTGATATTTTTCTGGACTCATCGATCCCTGCTTAAAGAAGCGTTATCCATTGAATAATCCAAATTTAGGAAGAACAAGGCCATTTCTTATGTGGCTTTTGGTAGTTATCGATGTTTACGTTGTGTATTTAGAGCACATTTTGGAATTCTTGAGACTTAATCTCTTGAACTCCTTATGCTATCTTTATGGTGTAATGTTAATGCTGCAGTATGCTAAGTTTGTGAAGGCTGCTTTTGATGATTTTGTTCTTCCAACAAAGATGTTGGAGATGTGCACACTGCCTTAGTCTGCAGAACTAGTCTTTAGGAATAATTTATCTATTGCTTGATTTTAGGAATCAGTTTAGATGTTGCATATTTTTAGGAGTTGTTATGGTACAATGATTTATGCTTAAAAGTAGCATGATTGTTATATTTAACTCTATATATATCCTATAATAAAGAAGTAGTTTCTGTGCCTTTAAAAAAAAAAATTAAACTAACAGATTGGTATCATAGCTTTTATCTTGAGGGACCAGTAAGATTGAGTGATAAAAAGCATAAACTTCCAGAATGAAGGCCGATACACAGTCATCTTTCAGTCATGTTGCTCCACCAGTTTTTGATGGCCAAAATTATCAAGCATGGGCTGTTAGGATGACAGTCAACCTCGATGCATTGGATCTTTGGGAGGCTGTAGAAGAAGATTACGACGTTCCACTGCTGCTAGCAAATCCAACGGTGGCACAAATGAAGAATCACAAGGAGAAAAAGACAAGGAAGTCAAAGGCTAAAACATGTCTTTTCTCTGCTATTTCAGGTACCATATTTACCAGGATCATGAACTTGGAATCAGCAAAAAACATATGGGACTACCTCAAGAAAGAGTACCAAGGCAATGAAAGAACCAAGAACATGCAAGTGCTCAACTTGATCAGAGAGTTTGAGATGGTGGAGATGAAGGAGTCAAAAATGATTAGAGAATACTCTGACAAGCTGCTGAGCATTGTTAATAAAGTGAGGCTGCTAGGCAAGGACTTTTCTGATGAGAGAATCGTTCAGAAAATTATTGTCACTTTACCTGAGAAATATGAGTCCAAAATCTCTTCTTTGGAGGAGTCTAAAGATCTGTCAAGCATATCCTTGGCAGAGTTAGTTAATGCTTTGCAGGCTCAAGAGCAAAGAAGAATGATGGGGAAA
>CATIWR010077802.1:0-25645 GCA_949677035.1 Omphalea diandra | reverse complement strand
ACATAAAAGGTGTTCTCTAAAATT
Source organism: Omphalea diandra (assembly GCA_949677035.1). Taxonomy (NCBI): domain Eukaryota; kingdom Viridiplantae; phylum Streptophyta; class Magnoliopsida; order Malpighiales; family Euphorbiaceae; genus Omphalea; species Omphalea diandra. Next base: position 25,621 of record CATIWR010077802.1, on the reverse strand, counting down.
AGACAAAATTCAGATTCCAATATTAAGTTGATATACAATCTTATTTAAAATAGAAACATAAATCAAGTTCAAGACCCCTAAGTTTGGTTTGAAGGTAAACCATATTCAGAATGTAATCTCTTACACTCCCACTATGGTTGTATTTCATACTAGCTAACTAACTCATAAGGGTCACAGCCTCAACATTATAAGATACAAAATATCTATTTTCTACAGCAACAATAAAGACTTTGGCAGTAACATCAGTGGACAAACTACTCCTAAAATATTCAGAAATAGTTTTTTTTTTTTTTTTTTTATAGTCATAAGACTAATACGATTAGATCTCTCCCACTTTACATGTAATTCATCTTCCTCAACACTATTCTCACGGGTGGGTTTAGCAGACTCGTCTTCCTAAAGGGCATAATCAATCTCACCCATTCTTAAGACAAATAAAATGTCATCTTTCCACCTCTTAAAATTTGTGCTAGTTAAAAGTTCAACAATTGCAGTACTATTATTGAAACTAAAGGAGACTGATTATACAAAACAAGAGCATGTATTAAAATTGGGCTATATACAAAAACAAATTTATAATTTACTCAATCTAGAAAATTCTGACATCACTACATATTCCCCTTTGGCAGAATATGCACATGCAATAAAATTTCTAGTTATGAAGCTCACAATCAAGTTTACACCAGTTTCGAGAAATCTATCCACTTTGGACAGACAAACTCTCTAGACTAATGCAACTTTAGGCACAAATAGCTTCATCTCAACAAGCATTCCCAAAATCAATGTATCTAATAACCTCCTTTGGGCAGGTTATCATATACATTAATTTGGAATTTTCATTTCAATTTCAACAAGCTCTCACAAAATCAATGCATCTAATAACCCCCTTTTGGCAGGTTATTAAATACATTGATTTGGAATTATCTCTTCGCAAAAATTAAAAACAACTCTACAAATTTCTATAAGTGTCCCACTTTGGCGGTAACACTCATATCAACCCATAAAATTATTTTTAATTAGAAATTTATAATAACCCAATTAAAATACATACTAAACGCAAATATATATATTTCAAAATTATACAAGGTACCAAACACAAATATACCTTAATTTCATATATTTGCAAAACAAATAAATATATAATTTATTTATTTGATTTTATCACAAATTTAATATCACTAAATAATAAACAGACAATCAATAATATATATATAAACCACCTAAACATTTATATGTATGTATATATATTATAATTACTGAAATAAAATAAAATATACCATGATGAATATGAATATAAACTTGCTCATCTAAATATTGATTCGCATAAAAAATTAATAGATGATTAATTCAGTTGAGTTGATTGAGCATAAGGGTTTGATTCTTGCGGTTGTGGGTTCGAGACTCACGACCTGCATTGCAGGTTCAATCAATTTTTTTTTAATGTATATATATATATATATGAGGAGATTAATAAAAGCTCAATTAAAATTAAAATGGGAAGATGTTTGGACCACCGCATTGGGTCTTTTACCTTTACCTTTATTCAAATTCATTAGCCCATACCCTCAGCCCACTCTCCATCATTCTCTTCAAGATCGTTATCTTCCAAAACAAAAAAAAATCTAGAATTTCTTCAATAGCCACCATCTACTCATCCAAACACTGTGAGTAGTCTTAAGGTTGATCCCATAAATATTGTAGAATTTCCAGAAGAGGAATATGTTGCCAATTAAAATGTGGACAAGGCATTAATTCGTACACAGATGGACATTCAATGAGCAGCTGATGCAAGCTCCACTTTGATATATAAAAAAATTGTTTTCGGATCTAAAGATTCTGTTTTACCCGTAGAAGGATGGAAACGTGACCATAGCTTGGTACAAAACTTGTAATCGGCCCCAAGAATTTGAACCCAAACCCGTTCCTCGTTATTACCAGTCTCATCGTCCACAGCCTTGAGAATCGAACCGGTAATGCCTGGCACCAACAACACTGGGTCGAGATTCTGGTCCACATAACGTTGCGGCTGTTTCCTTATCAGCTTTAGCCATAACTCCAACGATTTCACAATGTCCTCTATTAACACAGCCATACCCAATCGATTCTCTTCTACAACACTTCTTTTATTTTTATTTTATTTATTTTATTTTTTGATTAACAATACAAAATATCTAGGGTTATAAATTATGTACCACAACCATGATCTGATAACACATATAAGAATTTATTCAGGATCTAGTACATGAATTTAGAACACCATTCATAATTAATCGGAAGCAAATTGCGTAACTGTTTACGCAGTAGATCTGGAAGCGGAAACAAGTTACATACCTTTTTTTTCGTTGGACCCTAAATTATTTCGCTCTATTAGTCCGATCACTGAAAATATAACACTCGGATAACATGTCAGAAGAGTTGAAAAAAGAGAGCTAAGTCTTTCTCTCCTTGACCTTCTCAAAGACAACTACAATGGGCGTAACAACTAGGATTTTCTGTTATAAAGGCAGGAGAGGAGACCTAGCCTATTTATAATAATTTTAATAGGCCCACCCATCATAGGTCCATGTTAAAATAGGCCTACACTGACCGTCTTCCATATCGGCCCACAAAAGATGTCACAAACTCATAACTTAATTGATCACATTTTAATTGGGCTTACACCAAATCAATAAACTATATTATTCAGTCCGTTTTATAAATAATTAAAACCAATCCATAATTAATATTAGCCCACATAATAAGAAATTTCCAACATAGCTTCCCACGTTAAAAGTCATTCAATTTAAAAAAAAAAGCATCCTAAACGCACTATGAGCAAAAACATAAAGGCGGCCTCAGAGAAGGATTCGAGCTTGGAGAAGGCGGAATGGTTGGCAAGTTCGGCTCAGTGGTGGTGCTAGGAGAGGCCATTGCAGACGGTGTTAGAGATGTGATTAATGAAAGTGCGAAAGGTTGGGATGACGATAGGGGTTAGGATTTGAGGGTAATGGTGGGCTAGGGTCGAAAATAGGGAGAATGAAAGTAAATGGGGATGATATTTTGGAGCTAAAGAATAGGGATGGATAACTTCCTTAATGCCCAAACTGAACAGAAGCTGAAAAATCCAATCGAATTGAGTGGATTTGGTTTATTCGATTTGATTTTAAAATAAATTTAGTTCAATTAGATTTTAAAATAGAGAATTTTGGTTTGGTTTATAATTGAGAAAACCGAATAAATCGATTTGTGAGTTTTTTAATTTATTTTTAATTTAAGTTTAAAAAACTAAAAAAAAATTGTTTTATATAAGATAAAAAAGCCAAATTAATTTATCACAATTATAATCCATTGAGAGCCTAAAACCGAAACTGAACATAACCAAATTGATTTTATTCGATTTGATTTACTTTAATTTTTTCTTAAATTTCAATTGGTTCGATTTTAAATTAAACTAAATTCGATCTATTCGATTTTTAAAATTTTGATTTGATTTGAATCAAACCGATCGAATACTTAGCCTTATTTAGCCCAAGTGGAAGTTTGGAAAAGGCAGAGAAGTTTGTTGTCCAAGTGCAAATTTTTAATATTCAATTCAAAAATCAAACCTTATAAATTTAATGAAGAAAAGGCAGAGAAGAGAATGAGTGGAAAAGAAAAGGGTAATTTAAAATTTTTAAATTATAAACTCTGGTTTAGATTAAAAAAGGGTAATGAGCAAGAATCTTTAGTTCATAATTTAATTTTGAAAATTTTGGTTCAAATTGTACTAAAAGAAATTTAGTGTTTTGTTATTAAATATTTTATCATAATATATATTAGATTTATCACTATAAGTGTATTGTGATAAAATCGATTTATTGCCATGTTCGTCGAAATAATTTTGTTTTAATAGATATATTGTGACAATTTATATTTTGTCATAATAGTATATAGATTTGTTGACAAATATATTCATCACAATAAAATATTTTATAGTGATAAAATTTTTTTTATGACAAATAAATTTATCACAAAAATTTCTACCAATTTTAAATAATATTTTATCACATATCTGTTTTACGATTTGACCTCATATTGGTTGATCTATAGTTAACCCACTTATGTGGTTAGCCCACTTTAAGTTGAAATGATACTAGTTATCTTTGAATTTCTTCACTTGTAGAATCAATATATTTTTTAGTGGTTATCCATATTTGAATTTTTCTACCATCAACACATTTAACTGCAAAATTGTAAAATGTAGTTGCTCGTAATATCATTTTAAAAACCAATTGATTATCATAATATAAATTTTAAATTATTTAACTTTATCATAATGTAGTCTTTTAGAGTACTTATTGACTCTCACGTAATCAATATTTAAAATAACATTATTAAAAGTAATAAAATAAACAAATATGAAATATCAAATTATTTTATTCAAATTTAAAATGATTACAATATATTTAATTACAAATTTAGAGATTATATATAGTATTCATCAATTTACATTCTAAAGTCTAATAAAAATTCAAAAATATCACTTTTAAATAGTAAAGAATATCAACAAACTTGTTTCAACATCAAGAAATTTTAATCATCATATTACAAAAATAATCGTCAAGACATGATTTTTATGTAATGTGATAATATTTCTTCTAGTTCATAGAATTACATAAAAAGTACAATAACTCTAAATATTTTGTAATTTTATATAGTGTTATGTTCCCTGAAATTACAAAATATATCTTCATATTACAAAATAATTATCAAGATATGATTTTTATATAATATGATCATATTTCTTTATTTTTACAAAATAATTCATAGAATTACATAAAAAGTATAATAACTCTAAATATTTTTTAATTTCATATAGTATTATTTATATTTTATCTATTACAAAATGCACCTTGAAATTACAAAACATATCATCATATTACAAAATAATCATTAAGACACGATTTTTATGTAATATGATCATATTTCTTCATTTTTTACAAAATAATTCATAAAACTACATGAAAAGTCCAATAACTCTTAATATTTTGTAATTTCATATAATATTATGTATATTTTCTATCTTACAAAATATACCGTGGAATTATAAAATATATCCTCATATTACAAAATAATTTTCGAGACATGATTTTTATGTAATATGATCATATTTCTTCTTTTTTACAAAATAATCCATAGAATTACAAAAAAATAACTCTAAATATTTTGTAATTTCATATAATATTATGTATATTTTCTATATTATAAAATATACACTGAAATTACAAAATATATTCTCATATTACAAAATAATCATCAAGACATGATTTTTATGTAATATGATCATATTTTTTTTTACAAAATAATCCATATAATTACAAAATATATCTTGATATTACAAAATAGTTATCAAGATAAGATGTTTACGTAATATGATCATATTTCTTTATTTTTACAAAATAATCCATATAATTACATAACAAGTACAATAATCTTAAATATTTTGTAATTTTATATAGTACAAAATAATCATCAAGACACCATTTTTATGTAATATAATCATATTTTTTTCTTTTTACAAAATAATCCATAGAATTATATGAAAATAATCATAAATATTTTGTAATTTCATATAGTATTATGTATATTTTTCTATTACAAAATATACCATGAAATTACAAAATATATCCTCATATTACAACGTAATCGTCAAGATACAATTTTTTATGAATATGATTATATTTCTTCTTTTTTACAAAATAATCCATAGAATTATATAAAAAGTACAATAATTCTAAATATTTTATAATTTCGTATAGTATTATGTATATTCTCTCTATTACAAAAATACATCTTGGAATTACAAAATATATCCTCATATTACAAAATAATCATTAAGACACAATTTTTATGTAATATGATCATATTTATTTATTTTTACAAAATAATCCATAAAATTGCAAAAAAATTATAATAACTCTAAATATTTTGTAATTTCATATAGAATTATGTTTATTTTCTCTATTACAAAATATGTCTTGGAATTACAAAATATATTCTCATATTACAAAATAATTATTAAGACGTGAATTTTATGTAATATGATTACATTTCTTTCTTTTTACAAAATAATCCATAGAATTACATAAAATAAGAATGATTATATAATTATTTGTCAATTTTACTAAATAATCTATTTAACATATAAATAATATTTTTGTTATAAAAATAAGAATGATTATGTAATTTCTTTAATAATTCTTTAATAACTTTATAAAAAGATTATTATCTACATTGTTTCTCTATTACAAAGTGTGAAGAATATTCATATTTGTTCATTATTTTGTAATTTTACATACAAAATTTTATTTTTAAATATTATTCAATATTATTATAAGGTTTGATTTATAATTAGTGACTTTACTTAATTTATAATTAACAAATAATACTTATTAAATTAATTTGGAACATTATTTTGCAAATAACTTTAATATATTGTCACATAAAAATATAAGTTTTACACATTACATATAAATAAAGAAAGAAAAGGAAAATGAAAATTTTAAATTTATTTTTATTGTGTGGTTCATTTTTGTCCGTATAATTCACCTTATTTTTGTAACAAACACAGATATGTGAGCATCTTTGCCATCAATCCATGTTACATTTTTGTCAAGTGATCTCCATTCATTTGCAGGAAACAAGCTACAAATTTAATTGTGTCATTGGCCTGATTTCTTCTCTTCGATTGCCTTATATAAAATTCATCTATCAACGTGCGGAATGTTAAATTTGCACTTAACAACTTTATAGTCTCATCTACATGTGCTTTTATACTTTATTTGGCATGAGAAAACTAGATTATAATAAAGTTTGATTACTAATATAAATTAATTGATAAATTAGATTATTTAAGAAAAAAGTTCGATTATAATCTCTTTAAAAAAATAATATAACTAGAGTTTAACTAAAAAACTACTAGATTTTTTTTTAAAATGTAACTCGAATGTATCAGATCCAACCTGTTTTTGCCACCTTCTCTTTCCTTCTGTTTTAAGGTAGAGCTGATTCAATTTTTTGTTTGATCTACATGTAAAGTAGAATCAACCCAAAAAAGAAAAAAAAAAAAAAAAAAGGAAATATCACATGCAACAAGATCGTTGGCTTATATAAATGCTTGTGTGAAACAATCGAAATTAGTGTTGGTTAGACATTGATGATGAATTAGAAAAAATTTGTCATATCATCCACTTTAATAATTCATTTAGTTTTTACTCCTTCATTTTCAAAGCATTATATCTCGCTTGATGCATAATAATATCAGCATGGCTCCAATGGAGTACAAAATAACTAATAATGCACCTCTCAAACTCTTCCAGATTATTATTATATTATTTATATGCTAATATATAAAAAAGTAGAGCTAATTATTTATACGCGATAACTGATAATTTTATCATTCTTTTTTTTTTTTCTAACAATGTTATTATTTATTTAGTATGTTTGTTTGTATTTGTTGAGTAGGCAGATCATAAGAAGTATTTTAATAAAAAAATTAAGATGTATGATGAACTTATGTTTATTGTGGAAAAAGATACTACAATCAAAATATTTGTTAAGTCATTTAGTAATATATAAACTGATGTAACTCTTGAAAGAACCCAATCCCATTAAAAAATAAATAAAAAAAAAAAGGCATCCTTCAATATATAATTTTTCATCTCAAAAAAAGTTATGTCAAAAGATCATACGAAATTCAGAAGATGATGGTATAAAAAAATTTATTTGAACATATATGTAAGAATTTATTCAAGATCTAATACATGAATTTAGAACACTATTCACAATTAAACGGAAGCAAATTGCGTACCTGTTTACGCAGTAGATCTGAAAGCGGAAACAAGTTGCATACCTCTTTACGCGATGAATCCCAAATTATTCTGCTCCATTATTTCGATCACTGAAAATAAAACACTCGGATAACAGGTCAAAAGAGTTGAAAAACAGAGCTAAGTCTTCCTCTTCTTGACCTTCTCACAAAACGGCTACGATGAGTGTAGTAACTAGAATTGTCAAACATTATGAAGGCAGGAGAGAAGACTTGACCTATTTATAATAGATTTTAACAGACCCACCTATCACAGGTTCATGTTAAAATAGGCATACACTGACCGTCTTCAATATCGGTCCACAAAATGTGTCACAAGCCCATAACTCAATTAATCACATTTTAATTGAGCTTACCCCAAATCAATAAACTATATTATTCAGTCTGTTTTATAAATAATTAAAATAGACTTATAATTAATATTAGCCCACATAAAAAATTTCAACATTCTTCCACTTTGACAATATTAATTATGATGTTTTCATGTTTTAAAAAAGAAAACATTTTTGAAAACGACTCTCGGACTGAATACTTTAAACTCAAGTGTGGCCAAACAATTTTTAGAAAACATATAGTTTATTGATAAAGTGACACCTCAAACACAATCTTGTCCACATTAAATTATCAATATCGGATCATGATAGTAGTTATGCCACTTATTGACATAGTACCAATCCATAGTCATAAATATTGACAACTTAACTGACCTGGATTCTGATATGACAGTGTAGCAAGAAAATAACGTCCACATGTGATCAATACACTATTTTCTTGTCAGTTCTCAAACATTTCTCTTTCACGCATGCTCTAACGAGCAAGAGAAATTTACAAGACATCACAATAAGACTGTTATTTTTATTTGAAAATACAATCACAATGTCTTAGCCTTTGTTTCCAGAAACACGATTGGAAACCAACTCTGCTTAAGATAATCACACCAATCTTAAGCATATTAACCACAATGCATAACATGCTATATATATATAATGTGCACATAAGCAAAATGAACAACTACAAAACACTCAACTCATATAAATATGAATAAACAATGTAACAAAATTATTTAACTTGACCGTTCAATTACAAGCACAAAAAACTCTCACTCACCAAACACATCAAACAACTCCACAACACCTATATCACAAACATGTTTCTTGAAAACTATGAGTCTAAGTCTTTGGTTAGAGGATGAGCTAACATTAAATCAGTATTAACATACTGAATCTTAATGTCTCTTTTATTCACTAAGTCTCTGACTGCAAGATATTTAATCTTCATAGGCTTAGAACCACTCAAACTTTTATTGTTCTTAGAGAAGAACACAACCGCATTATTATCATAATAGATTCGAAGTAGCCTAGAAATAGAATCAACCACAAGCAAACTAGAAATAAAATTATTCAACCGTATGGCTTGTGTACTAGCACCACAACAAGCAACAAACTCAGCTTGTATAGTAGAAGATATTGTAAGTTTTGTTTAACACTTTTCCACGAAACAACATCATCAGCAAACATAAAAATATAACCCGAAGTGGATTTTATATCATCTAGATAGCTTGCAAAATCAGAGTTTGAATACCCCACTACTTCAAGATCATCCACACGCCTATAAACCAACATATAATCCTTTGTCTTTTGTAAATATCTCATCACTTTCTTAGCAGCTACCTAATGATCTCATCCGGGTTATAAAGATATCGACCAAGAACACCAACAACATATGCAATATCTGGTCTTGTACACACATGGACGTACATCAAGCTGCCAACTGCACTTGTATAAGGATTATTATCTATGATCTATTTCTCCATATCACTTTTAGGGCATTGCTCCTTATTAAATTTATCTCCTTTCACTATAGGAGTATCACCACCTTTGCAAGATTGCATATTGAATTTACTGAGCACACAATCAATGTAGATCATTTGAGAAAGACCTAATAAACGATGAGATCTATCACGACGAATCTCAATACCCAAGACAAAAGATGTCTCTCCAAGATCTTTCATATCAAAAGTTATAGAGAGTAACTACTTAGTTTCACAAATCATTCCCATGTCATTACTGGCCAATAAAATATCATCAACATAAAGAACATGAAATATAAATTTACTCCCACTGATCTTATGGTAAATGCACTGATCAATCTTCTTTTCTGTGAAACCAAGTGAAGTAACTATCTCATCGAATTTGAGATACCATTGATGCGAAACTTGTTTGAGACCATAAATAGATTTCTTTAATTTACAAACTAAGTGTTCTTTACCACTTTCTTTAAAACCCTATGATTGCACCATATAAACTTCCTCACCCAAATCGCCATTTAAGAATCTCGTCTTGACATCCATTTGATGCAATTCTAAATCAAAATGAGCAACCAATGTCATAATTATTCTAAAGGAATCTTTAGAGGAAAACATGAGAAAAAGTATCATTATATTTGCTATAATATTCACCCCACGATCAAACCTCACAATTTTAATGACTTTTTCCTAATTGTTTCTCAACCTCAAATTTGAAAATTTTGAACATCACAATGACATTTGATTTCTCCTATATCAAGTATAAATATTCATAACGAGAAAAATCATCAATGAAAGTAATAAAATATTTATTACCACAAATAGTAGGTGAATAAGGTCCACCAATATCAGTCTAGATAATCTCCAAAAGATCTGAACTTTTATTAACACCTTTTTTTTTTTCTTAGTCAATTTACTCCTTATACAATCCATACAAACATCTAGATCCTCAAAATCAAGAGAAGGAAGAATATCATCTTTTACTAGTCTTCCAATTCTTTCTCTAGCTATGTGACTTAAACGTTTGTGCCACAATGAAAAAGATTTTTCTTTAATTAAGGTTCGTTTAGCCACAACATTAGCTTCACAAGAATGTTCGCAATCTCTTGCATCATCCAAACACAATCTATATAGATTATCGAATAAAACTCATTTACCGATCAATTTAGAATCTAAAAAATATATTGGCTCTTCCATTACCAATAACAAAATGATATCCAATTTTATCCAAAATAGAAACATAAACTAAATTTCTCATAAAAGATGAAACAAAAAAGAGTTCTCCAAAACTAGACAAAATCCAGATTCCAATGTCAAGCTAATATATTTAAGACCCCCTAAGTTTAGTGTGAAGGTGAATCATATTTAGAATATAATCTCTTACACTCCCATTATGGTTATATTTCATACTAGCTAACTGACTCATAAGGGTCACAACCTCAACATTATAAAATACAAAGTATCTATTTTCTACAGCAGCAATAAAAATTTGGTTGTAACATCAGTAGACAAACTACTCCTAAAGGATTTAGGAACAGTTTCTTTCATAACCATAAGATTGAGACAGTTCGATCTCTCCCACTTGACATGTAATTCTTTTTCTTCGATATTACTATCACAGGTGGGTTTAACAGACTCATCATCATAAAAAACATATTCTATCTCACTCATTCCCAAAACAAACTGAATATCCTATTTCCACCTCTTAAATTTTGTGCTAGTTAAAAGTTTAACAGTTGCAGTACTATTATTCAAACTAAAGGAGATTGATTGCATAAAACAAGAACATGTATTAGAATTGGGCTATATACAAAAAACAAATTTATAATTTACTCAATCTAGAAAATTCTGGCATCACTACATATTTCTCTTTGGGCAGAACATGCACATGCAATAGAATTTCTAGTTATGAAGCTCACAATCAACTTCACACCAGTTTCGAGAAATCTATCCCCTTTGGGCAGATAGACTCTTTAGACTAATACAACTCTAAGCACAAATAACTTTATCTCAACAAGCTCTCCCAAAATCAATGCATCTAATAACCCCCTTTGGGTAGGTTATTATATACATTAATTTGAAATTTTCTCTTTATCTCAATAAGCTCTCCCAAAATCAATGCATCTAATAACTCTTTTTGGACAAGTTATTAAATACATTGATTTGGAATTATCTCTTCGCAAAAAATTAAAAATAATTCTACGAATTTCAATGGATGTCCCACTTTGGCAGTAACTTCCATATCAACCTATAAAATTATTTTTAATTAGAGATTTATTATAGCCCAATTAAAATACATACTGAACACAAATATATATATATTTCCAAAAAATACACAAGGTATCAAACTCAATATACCTTAATTTTAAACACATAAATATTTTCTCATATATGTGCAAAATAAATATTTATAATTTATTTATTTAATTTTATAACAAGGTCAATGTCACTAAACAATAAATAGACAATCAATTATATATATATAAACCACCTAAATATTAATATATAAATATATTAATAATTATTAAAATAAAATTAAAATATATCATAAGGTGCATGAATATAAGAGTGTTTATCTAAATATTAGTCCGCATAGAAAATTGACAACCAATTCCTTTTTTTTTTTTTTTTAATGAATATAGAATCATGGTAGATAACAATCCCTTATCAAGTATTATAAATCTTTAGAATCTCTTCCCTTTCATAACTCTTCCATCCGGGAAACAATTACCATAAAAAAAACAATAAATACTATATAATCAAATTATTAGACAATTCCAAAATTATTTTTCTAGCCCATTTGCAGCCCCACACCATACCCTCATACTTCTTTTCTTGCACTCTAAAAAAAACCATAAAACTCATTTGTTCAAAGGCATTTGGCTACCGACTGATCCATTAAATTCAACATTAAGTTCTCCTTTATGTTGATGTAAATTCTGGCAATTCAATTCTAAATGAATGTTCCTAATCGTATCATATCAAATAAGTTATCCTTTCACTGTCAGGAGCGAGAGGTGAATGTTGTTCTGTGAAACCAGCCTGACATGGTGCCCTCTACTTTAGGAAACATGAAACCAAAGCCTTCGCTCGAGCCTCATGATTCAGTTCTCAACTTGAAACGGGTGAACTAGTAGATAGCCATAGCTAATTCGACCTCATGGACCCAATCGACGTCCCTTCAATTTTATGCCCCTACTCGGGTTACAGGCGTGCGTTGCTAAGCCTGACAAGGGCATGGCAAGCTTGCAAGCCTCATCCGGTCAGCTGCCAATACTCATTAACACTATAGCCGGGACACAATATCCCTACGGGGCATTTCCTCAAACACGTTACATGCAACGAATAGGACTTCCACCTATCTAAATCAACAAAAAAACATCTAGCTTTCTAACATTACACCCAGTGGTAATTCTAACCCAAGCATCAACAACACTTCCACTAATATTATATATGGGCTGCTTGCAATTCAAAGCCGCCTAAAGAAAACCCATATGCACCCCATAGTAACCGAAAACAAAGAAATAATAAGGGCCAAATGAGGGAGAAGATCGTCCACGAGGGGGGGGGGGAGGGGTGAAAGGGGGCTGTAGCTCCTGCGACCATAGTTTGGACTCTTGTGATACCTAGGACTGCGACTACGTCTTCAATAAAAACACCACACAAGGCTCGTAAGATTTAATAATCCCACTGAGAGCACGACCTCCTCGGGGTTTACCCATGACCCGACAGTTTCAGTTGATGTATTTCATGGAGTCCGGTAGGGGTGTTATCCAGGTCCCATTGATCCAACGGTTGAAGAAGAATAAGGATGGATTCGGTGAAGGGAGAGAGAGAAGGGAAACTTGTGATCTCGGTGGTTTGAAGAAAGAAAGAAAAAAGGAGAAAAGAAAAAGAAAAAAAAAGGAGTAAAAGAATGGGCAGCGCAGGTTCGAACCTGCGACCTTTAATAATCAAACACCTCAACAATCGTCCGAGCTACAGGAATAACTCTTTTGTTGGTAGAAGCAAATCAAATATATAGCAAAGCGTTACAGTCGATTATCAAAGTAATACCTATTTTTTTTAATTAATAACATAAAATATCTAGGATTCTAAATCATGTACCACCTACAAGCTCTGATACCACATGTAAGAATTTATTCAGGATCTAGTACATGAATTTAGAACACCATTCACAATTAAACGGAAGCAAATTGCGTACCTGCTTATGCAGTAGATCTGAAAACGGAAATAAGTTGCATACTTCTTTACGCGTTGGATTCCAAATTATTTCGCTCCATTATTTCGATCACTGAAAATAGAACACACGGATAACAGGTCAAAAGAGTTGAAAAAGTGAGCTAAGTCTTCCTCTCTTTGACCTTCTCACAAGACGGCTACGATGGGTGCAACAACTAGGGTTGTTAAATATTATGAAGACAGAAGAGAGAACTTAACCTATTTATAATAGATTTCAACAGGCCCACCCATCACAGGTCCATGTTAAAATAGGTCTAAACTGACCGTCTTCCATATCGGACCACAAAAGGTGTCACAAGCCCATAATTCAATTGATCACATTTTAATTAGGCTTATTCCAAATCAATAAACTATATTATTCAGTCCGTTTTATAAATAATTAAAATAGACTTATAATTAATATTAACCCACATAAAAAATTTCAACAATATATACTTATTACGTGAATGACTATTTTGAATGTGTAAGAGATGTTATGAACTTGTTGAAACAAGTATTAAGAAACTGAATAAGTTTGCTATGATAATTTTTTATTATTATATTTATGGTATATCTTTTCTTAAAACATAAATCGCACAAATGTATTATATATATATATATATATTTTAAATATACATTTCTTTGTAATTTACTAAAGGGTAGAAAATTATGACTATTCAAAAAAAAAAAAAAAAGAAAAGAAATTTATGTGCATCAAATGCAAAAAATAAAAAATAAAAAATTTCTAGCTAATATTTAGTGTTGCAACTAAATAATCGACAAAGTCTTATTTTTCAAAAAATATTTTTACAAATAAATTATTTTTTGGGAAGAAAATGAAAACTTAATAAAATATATTATGATAATATTTATTACATAATTTAAATAGATTAATCCGGCGGAAGTTTTTGTTGAGTAGTATATGAATAACATGATAAACCAATCTCTTTAAAAATTAAAAATTCTTAAGATAAATGAATGCAAAAAATTTTTTTTAGTGCAATCTTATTAGTGGGAATAGTAACCCAAGCCATTTAAATTAAAAGCCTTAATATGAAATTTTCAGTTCCACACTATGATTGGTACAAATAAAATATCTGTATAGATATATTTTGATTTATTATAATATTAAAAATACAAATGGCTAAAATGTAAATTTATCATGGAAATATGGGTCAATTCCATGTTGCCATACCCAAATTATGAAGAACATTTATCATTGAGGATTCACAAGAAAGCCCAAGTGTCTCATCTTGGTCCAAACTCAAACCCAATAACCTCCAATGGATGTAGCCCTTTGCCTTTATGGACCCCATAAACGAGTCCAATTGGGAATTGGGATCTCCCCTCTTACAGGCTTGGAATGTTTTCAAAACCGGACAGATAGAACTGGAATCGGACCTGTAACCGGTTCGGTTGATTCAGGACCGGTTTTCATTATTATTTTAATTTTTAATTGCTATAAATATACCTTCTTAATCGACAGGAATCCATCAAGTTCCTGTCTATCAGTATCCCCAAATTTCCACATTTCTATATCAGATTTCACCATCTCAATCAAACATCCTAAAAGAAACGAACAAACCCTGAAAGATGCCGAAGAAGATGGGCGTCAACAGCAAGGCCGAGGCCGCTCAGGCTCGGAAGAGCGCCACAGAGACCGAGCGCAAGGAGCGCGAGGCCCGCGAGAAGGAAGACCAGTACTGGCGCGAAGCGGAGGGTGCCAAATCCCGCGCCGCCAAGAAACGTGAGGAGGAATCTGAGAAGAGAGCCGAAGCCTCTGCTAAACGCGCTGAGGCCCGCCGGTTGGCAGAGATGGAAGAGAAGGAGCTTGAAAAATCGATGAAGAAACCGGATAAGAAGGCGAATCGGGTGGCTATTCCAGTTCCGAAGGTGACGGAGGCGGAGCTGAGGAAGCGGCGGGAGGAGGAGCAGACCGAGTTGGCTAGGAAAGCGGAGGAGGCCAAAAAAAGGCAGAGCAGAACTGCTGTTGAGGAGGAGTACGAGAGAATGGTGTTGGTTACAAATACGAATCGTGATGATTCCATTATTGAGGCCAGGACTGTGGACGATGCGATTGCGCAGATGACAGTCACGGATAACTTGCCCGTTGATAGGCATCCTGAGAGGCGGCTTAAGCAATCGTTTAAGGTATATAAGTTGTTGCTGTCTTTGGAAGTCTAAGTTTTGAAAATTTATTGTCCTTGTTTTTGATTTGAAACTACGACTGGGTTTTGGCACATTTTTGTCTACTGAAACTTGTTCAATAGATTGAAAGCTATGACCTTGCGGTTAACTGAATAGAGTAGAAAGATATGATATGAGTATGGTTGATTGATAGTAGAATATGCGATAAAATTTTTTTCTTTTAGATGAATACCAAGTATACTCGTGGATAATATTCGAAGTGAGAATGAGATGCGATACAAATGGATCAGAATACAGAGTGTGAAAATCAGACCTCTGTTATGGGGTGAAGCTAGGGTATAACTATTCTGTTTACATAGTACATTCTTATGTTTGGATTAAATGCAGAATTCACTTTAAATTTCTAGTTTTGCTGCATTGTACTTTAAGTTTGTAGCGTGTACACATTTTATTTTAAAATTTGACTCAAGTCTAACCAATGTAGTATGGAAATGAAAACATGGAAACAGATTTGTGGAAATAGCTTTTCATAAAAATGTAAGAAACATGAACATGGGGAGTGTATAAATATGAAAAAATAGGGGTATATTTATAAATATTAAATTTTCATATATTTTTTAAAAATATTATTAATGCAAATATTACATTAATCATCAATTCATACAATAAAATATCATTAAGTATACAAATATTATTAAGGATAACTAAGAACAATTGAAATTCAACAAAAATTTCTCCAAAAAAAAAAAAAAGAAATTCATCCGAAAGAATTAATTGATTAATATCCAATTTTGCGTTACCTAGTACCTACAAATTGAATTTAAAAAAAAAAAAAAAAGAAGGAACTTACCCATTATCCACAAAACTGTAATCGAGCAAAGAAAACATAGTTTTGTCCTTGGAAATTGGAACAAAATGTAAATAAACACTTAAAAAAAAAAAACAAAGCAGGTTGTTAATTGAGCTTATGTGCGTCCATCCCATTAATAGTCAACTAAGAAACAAACAAATCAGCTCAACCCAATAAAGAGAGAACAACACAGCCTTGTTGTTGGAACAAAGCAAGCAGCATATCTCACAAAAGCCGCAGACTCAATGTTGCCCTCATCAGTTGTCAGAGTCAGCCTTTTTGGTCATTGATCTACCTGAGCTCATAGTATAAGAAGCCGATCCTCTTCTTGCATTGACTCTGGAATGTGTCTTCTGTTACTGGTGTTTTTCTTTTTCCTAAAGAAATGCTCGTCTGCAACAAAAATATTGTTTCCAATTTGAGGAAATTGCATGAACAGCCTGAAACTTTTTGGGCCCATTTCAATGAATTTCAATTTCTGAAATGTAGAAACACGCTATGATTGGCATTTTGGTGCATCAAAGAGTATAACCAATTCCAAAGTATTAGAAATTTAGAATAATAAATGAATTGCTTGAAACACCAAATATGACAAGTTTTGAATTTGTAAATGAATTCCATAAGATATTATATAATTGATTTATACTAAACATACTCTTAGCATGACATGCATGGACTATTTTGAGGTATTTAGAATGTTAGATTTTGGGGAGATATCCCAATAAATGAGGAGCCTGTTTGGTCTGTCTTGGAAATAAAATCTGCAGAAAAAAGAAAATATTTGGAAGCTTCAATTTATGATTTTTATTTGATTTCCATTTTTGCAAGAATTAGTGTTTTGAGCAGAAAACTGAATATCATTTCATAGTAAATTAAAATGAGCCAAATGCAAAAATATCATTGAAAATTTTGAATTTGCATACTAAATGATAGAATGGAATAGGAAGTAGAAATGATATTTGTGTAAAATATAATTTTTCTTTTTGTTGATTGTGCGTGAATTTCTAAAATGTTTGTAGGCTTTTGAAGAAGCTGAGCTTCCTAAACTCAAGGAAGAGAAACCAGGCCTTACTCATACTCAATACAAAGACATGATATGGAAGTTATGGAAGAAATCTCCTGACAATCCCCTTAATCAGGTCATTTGGAACCTACCTTCTCAACTATAATTTTCTGCATAATGTTAGCTTTTAGCTGTCAGTTCATCCCTGTAATTTCTCACTCTGTAATTAGGAATATTTATTTGCTTATTTTTCTTTGTTTTGCACTTATGATGACAGCTTCCACAAGTTCATCTCTTTATCATTGATTTTAATGTGGACCATGGATAAACGTTTTCATACTGCATTTGATTTCAAGAATAAATGGTACTTAATCATTGAATATCCTGAACCAAATCTTTTGCATTGCAGCGTTTTTAAACGGGCTTGAGTGGATGCTGCAATTATATTGATAGATACATTGCTCAATAGCTTATCTTTTCTCCCCTCATCATAAGAAATTTTCTGTTATTTGCTACATGAGTGATGAATTTGCTTTTAATATCTGAAGCTCATTTTTTGACTGCAGATTAGTGAGTGAAGCTGCCATATTTTCAGACTGAATGGTGGGCAAGAATTCCTTGAGGTTTATTAAATGGATTTTAGCTTATTTGTAATATTTTGCCTACCTGCATGTGGAGTGTCTGCATAAAATGTAAAAACCTGATTGAATTAATATGTTATTTACTATTACCTCAAGTGAGGCTGTTAATCCTGTTGCTTTCACGCTAGACTTCATATAAACTATTTTCTTCTTTTTACCTCCTTTTCCAAGTCAGCAAAGTATTCAATAGTATTTATGTTAAGGATAGGTAATTTCTGGAATTCTAGTGTTCTAGGGTATTACTATTCTCTTCTTATGAAGGCAGCATGTTTAAATAGATTGCTTGGTCTAGAAGGCATTATTCATTTGTATGTGTTGTTCCCATAAAATAATGATATCATGATAGAGGTGCAGCTTATTTTTTTTTATCACGACACGAAGTGGTAATTAACTATATTTATGAGTGTTTGCTTCTGGTATGTGCTCTCATTTATTGTGTATGTGTTGGGCAGCTACTCATCTGGTAGAAATTTTAGAGTTAGGTCTTGTCCCATATATTATTTTTTCCCCCTTGGGTATATTGAAAAGTCTTATAGAATTAAACCCATGATTTTATGATTTTCTGCACAAGGATGCATACGATCAACTCGTAGCCCTATGACTTTTTATTCATATTCTTGGCGTAACTCTTACACCACCAACTTTTGCAGTTAGTCTCTTTGGATCAAATATTTTCCTCGGGGACTTTTACTAGAGGATTTAGGCAATGTTGTGCTTGTTAGGAAAGTGTTATGCATGTTGCCAATGGAGGGATTTTGGGTTCGTTTACTGCATGTGTTTGCTTCATTGAAAGTTGGAAGTTAACAGTCAAAGCTATTTGTGGTGGCATATTGATTAATTTTGTTTAATTCTGTAAGCTCTGTGTTTTATCTGTTGTCCATTGTTATAGGGATTAAGGATCTTTAGATTGAATTCTTTGTTGTCGAAATTGTGTTTTGCTGAGTTTATTAAATTTCATATTTTCAAGTTAAAAGAATTCAAATACTGGTTTGCTTAGCAGTGTAAAAATTTGATTTATTAGTATTTCATAGTGACCGTTGCTTTTCATCGTAGCTGGGATATCTGATCCCATATTTCCACTTACTGGTATTGTCTCATTCTTACATTCTATACCCATCATAGTATTTCGAGCTATGTTGATACCCAATTTGAAAATACATGTGCTGAAGTATACTTTAACATGCAGAGTTACAAGAAACTTGCTAGCTGAGGAGAGTTTCCTTGGGAGAGCCTAACTTTTTGGTTAATCATGTTTTGTTGCAACTGTTGTAATTAGTTTAAGTAAACTCAATGTTGTAATTAGGTAACTTGGTAGAATATTCTATCAGCATTAAGGGAGGTAATAGTCTAAACTTGCACAGTGTACGGTTGCATTGGTCTACGTGGAGACTCTGATAGTGGAGAAGTCATCATTGCCCTTTTTGTATGGTATAATGAAAATGTTTTGCCTTTAAATAGAAAAAGAAGTGAAAGATTAGGGGAATTTCTATTCCAAGAATAGAAAGTTTGAGATTTCTATTTCTGTTTTCTGCTGTGATCAGCTCTTCTTGTACTTGTTGCTTTGTTTCTTGTTCCTGTTTACTTGATCTTGTTTCTGTCAGAACTTAAGAACCTATAACCCAGGATCTACTTTGGTAAACTATAACAAAACACAATTTATTATTTAAATTTATTTAACAAAACACAATTTATCATTTAAATTTATTTGTTACTGTCCTGATGGAAGAAGTAAATAAGTTAGAATATATTTCTTCTTCCGTTATTAGGTAACAAAACAGTATCAGGACAAGTGCACTGATAGGACCATTAAGCCTCGGCTAGCTGTTTGAAATTAATAGGTGATACAAATGGCGGTTCACCGGTGAAGAGGGTTAAAGCTGCCAACCTTGAAGCATTCTGTGTAGGGTGGAACAAATCCCAGAACAAGAATTCATTGCGATTCCGGCATAGCGTTGCGTTTGGACTACATGGTGTCTGCAGATCTCCACAGCATGCTGTTCCTACATCCTTATACCCTGAAAGTTGGTATTGTAGAAGTTTAATAACAGCTCAATCATCAGACATTGGTATTGTAGAAGTTTATAACAGCTCAATCATCAGACAAAAAAAAGTGTTGCTTTTAGATTGTGTGGCTCACCGAATTGAGATGGGTTTTCTATTACATTCATAGTCATTTCATAAGCGTTTCCATGAGAATATTTCATGTCTCTGTATTCTGAGCTAAGATTGGTCAATAAGGCACCCATTATTGGATAAAATCCTGTAGCAAGATCATTCAAGTTCTCCAAGCAACCTCCTGAAGTGTTTTGCATTGTAAAAGCCGGACAACAACCAATTGGTGGAACGCTGATAATGCCAAACTTCCTTGCACCTAGTTTATACAGGTTCTGCAAATCAACACAATCTAGTTCAGTTTGAGGTTTCTACCAAACATGATTCATTTCATTCAGCTACTAGCTCAATGGACCAGTATTTGTGTTGTAGTTCGAAAGTCAGGGATTTAAAACCTCTGCCACAAAAAAAAAAAAAAAAGGGGGGAAGCATGACTCAGTACTATGAAAGAGTCAATCTCACCCTCAAGTGATTCTCATATGCAAGTTCTAAATTAGCCAAAAACTCTTCTTTTGGAACACCACTTCTTGAAAGGTAATAAGCAAAAATATCGTTGCTACCGACGCTGATGAAGAACATAGACTTGCAGAGAAACTTTGCAGCATCATCTTGACCCTTATTAGCTATAAGCTCACCAGTGATTGAGGAAAATTGATCTATCTGCTCTCCAAGTGGAACAACATTCCTTTGGCCGTCCTGCAAGACACCACGTCCATTGCAAATGAGGTTAATCATCTATATAATTATTATTCTTGTACTGTTTGCATGTAATTAAGGGCAGGTGATAAACTCAAAGGAATATCAGGGCCTTTATTACCTTTGGTTGTCCTGTTTGATTAAGAATGCCCGATCCTGCAGAAGCAAAGTTTGCTCCTTTGAAGCTGTGGCTCTTGATCAATCCTGTGTTGTTCGCTAGAGCAAAATAAGGTGGTGGACTTCTATTGAATCCCATTAGCTTAGCTGATGACCACAAAACAATTACCAAAGAGTGGCTGCATTAGCTAGTGGCGCAGCTATGTGGTTCTAAACAAAATCTATTAATTACTTAATTGTAATTAATGACGACATATGGAGAAAAATAAGTTGTAATTTTATTCTGTATTGTTAAAAGAAAAAGTAATCGTGACTCAAATTGGGAAAAAAAAAAAAAGGAAATTTCTAAAATTTCTTAAAAAATAAAAATGAAACGTTGATTTACAAAAAAAAAAAAAAAGGATTTTTGGGTTGAAAATGGATTCAATTAAAGAAGTCAACCGACCCATTGTTTTACACTGAAATTTATATTTTTTTGATATATTATGAGTCCTGCAATTTATCTCAAATTATAAGTTACAATTTCTACAGAAATCTGCTAATTTCGTTTAGATTTTTGAAAATAATTTATTTTAATAGTGATTAAACTATGATCAAAATTTTATTTTAGTTGCTAAAGATCGATTTTATTCAATTAGACCACTTAAATATGATTGTTGTTTCGATTAATATAATCCAATCGAATTAAGGATCTTAGAAATAAATAACAAATATATGATAATTTAATTTCAATCTTATATAATTATGAAACAAATAGATAGATCAATGTTAACTATCATCTAGTAGTCCGATGATTTAAGATTCTTAATTTGACTGAATTATATTAAATGATTTATTCTAGTCATCTAAAATCTGTATTTGATCGAATTATGTTAATTAAAATAATAATTATATATTTATGTGATCTAATTGAAAATAATCAATCTTTAATAACTATAAAAGAATTTTAGTCATAATTTAAAAACATCGAAACAAGTGATCCGATTTCTAATGCTCCAAATGATCCAAAAACTAATTAAAGCAGTAACTTCATTTGTTAAAATAAACCTTCATATCCTTACAGAAAATTGAAACTACATGCACGGACTAATGGAACACACGAATTAAGAAAGGCAACGGGGAGTGAGGAATACTAACCAAGGATATCAGCACTGTTGAAACCATTGCTGAACCTTCCGGTGGGTCTAGAGTGCGGAAAATCAATACCATAATGAGGAAAGTCGGCCCTATCTTTGCTTGCAGGCAAGAAATTGTTGGTCCCAACATCAGCTGTTGAATCTCCGAATATGAAAACTGCTGGAACTTTTGCATGTGCTGAGTCGACTACAACAATGGCCAAGCACACCACAAGAAGATATATTTTCTTTTCCATTAACAAGTTATAGTTTTCTTTAGTCCCTTCTTGGGTTACAACTTGGACGATAACTTGGAACATGCTAAGCTGAGGTCTTCGAGCTTATATATGCATAAATTGAGGTTAATAAAAAATTAAGGTTTATGACAGAACATATGAATGTTAAGTTTTGCAAAAACTAGGAGCGTCATCTGGCGGATTGTCCTAATTTTTTTTTTTGTGGCGGATTGGATTGACCATTTGTACCTGTTAGTCTGTTCTGCTCTTGTTTCACCAGATAGATCACAACGCTCTAAACTAAGCATAGATTTAAACGATCAAGACGAATTTGAAAAAAAATTGTTAACTTCGGCTATGATTCTTCAGTTGTCACGTGATAATGTTAGCACAGTATTTAGCAAGAGTTCAGTTTATTGCAGAATAATCACCATAAGCTTTCTTTCCAGTAATTGAAGTCCAATATTGTTGTTATAGGGGCATGTGTAAATTAAGGGCTTATTTGGTTTACGTGTTGCTAATAGCTGATTACTGATTATTGGTTTTGACAACTGGTTGGTGAATGATATTAATTTTATATTTGGTTCAATTTTAACTTAAAATTTATTTTATTTGTTGCAAATGAATTTCTTATATAATTCATTTACAAATGAATTTCTATGTTTGACATACTACAAAATAAAAATAGAATTTATTGCAAATGAAATGAATTTTTTTATTTAGTTTTATAAAAATGTCCTTATATTATTTTTTAGAAATTTTTACAAATATGAAAAAAATAAAAAAGAGAGATAGAGTAGAGAGACACAAAAAGAGGAGAGAGAAGAAAAAAGAAAAAAAAAATGTGAAAATATTTTAATTAAGGATATTTTTATCATAATGATTTTTTTTTATAATTTAAGAATTCATTTGCAAATTCCATCAAAATTTGATAGAATTTGGTTTAATTATAACCAATTCCAAGAATCTAATGAAATAGAATATTGCAAATGAATTTTCATTTATATTAAATACACAAAATGTGAATTTGCAAATGAATTTCATAAAAATACTAATACAATATAAGTTTTTAGTGTAAAATTATCGTTGCTACTTGCTATTTATAAATTCAATTGCTAATATAGATATACATTTTAAAAATTAAATAAATATATTTTATAAATAAATAATAAAGAACCATCCATTAAGTGTTTTTTAAAAAAATTATAAATTAAACTTTTAATAATATTTACATTAATATTAATCATGAATATAATAGTGATTTCATTAAAAAAAGTCACATAATATATTAGATATAAGCAATGATAATAAAAATTAAATAATTAATTAATAAATAATTTATTATTATTAAATAAAATAATATTAAAATAAATATTATATTATAATCAATATAAAAAGTTAAGACTATATTTGTCTTTTTATTTAAAAAATAAAACTATTAGATGAAAACTAACATAAAATACTTTTTGAATTATAGTTGTTAGATTGCCTATCAGCTACTAACTCCTACTTTGACATGAACGATTGTGTTAACCAAACACATGCCATATACCTTTTACAAATTGAAAAGTAAAACGACTCCTAAAAAAAAAACCCTTAAAAATTAATTAAATAGAAATGTATTAATCTTAAAGCAATATTATTTATCACAAAAGATAGTAAGTAATATTAAATTTTCATGAAAAGAAGTGATAAATAATAATAATGTCATGAAAAGATCGTATTTGATTTTTTAATAAATTTTATATTCACTTTGTTAAATAATTTTATTTTCTATATTTAATCACATCAAATTTTATATATATTTTCTTTATTTTTATAATTATATAAATGTATTTCGAGTAATCAAACATTATTATGATGATAACAGTATCATACCTAAGGTCATGTTTGGTGATTTAAATTCTGTCCACGCTTACAAAAAATGAAAAAAAATTAAATATGGACATTGATACGACCAAATACAGAAAATAAATGACATTTAATTAATTCATTATAAAATTTACAAAAGAAAAAAAGTCAAATACAACCTTATTTGCGCATGAGCTGGTGATGTGAGGAGTTACAATGCATCATTTCCTAATATTAATATATTGCTTCTTGTATTAATAACATGTAAATTCTATACACACATCCAAAATTATTTATTGATTTATATCTTTAATCTTGTGTAATATAGTTTTAAGAAAAAATTTAATAAAGTTAAACGGAGTAATTCTTGACAATCAATGAAATTAATTTATATTTTAGCTTCCTATTTAAAATTTTTACTTTTCAAGTTTTTCTAATTGTCTGTTTATAAGTCGTTTAAAATTTTTACTTTTTAAAATTTTCTAATTTTATATTTAGAAAATTTTTGTTACATGATCTTAAATTTTTGTTTTGACTCATTTAAAATTTTTACTTTTTAGATTTTTCTAATTTTATATTCAAATTTTTTTTTGTTACATGATCTTAAATTTCTATTTTGAATTTTATGTTTAGATTTTTTTTTAATTTCCTATTTAGAAGGTTCTTGATTATTATTCCTTATGTGTATTTGGTCTACTTGTTTTATCTTTTGAACTTATGTTTAACACAATAAGTTGTCTTTACGATGTGTTATTTGTGCTTTTTTTTTTTTGGGTTATGGTGCAGGAAAAAGAGAATGTCATAATTTTGATCTAATTAGTAAAAAATTATATAGTTCTTATTAGGCTATTTCATGAGCATATATATATATATATATATATATATATATATATATATATATATATATATATATATATAAAATATTTATTCTTTTAATAAAAAGAATAAATTTAATAGTATATATATATATAGAATCATCAC
>CATIWR010077792.1:0-10340 GCA_949677035.1 Omphalea diandra | reverse complement strand
TTGGGTTAACACAACTTTGAATCTTTATAACTTAGGTTGCTAGAAACAAGTTTTCTAGAGATCTAGTTGGGATTTGAAGATCAAAACTCCAATACTTGTTTTGATAGATCTGGGCAACTATTCTCAAGCATACGGGTAAGGAATCTAATTCAACCTTGTTCGTATCAGAAATACAAAACAACCCCAAAAGGTTTGCACATAAATAAACTTGCTAGATGATTTATAGTTATTTGTAATTGATCTCTAAATTTTCATCAATTATTTAGTCTTAAAAAAATGCTTCTTGTATGATCAAACTACAAAATTAGCCATTAGAGTACTTGATGTTAAGTTTGATAACTTTTTTGCAAAACGTTAGAGGTCACAACACTCATTGATATTGAACAATGCCTATTGAACTTGCAACAAATACTTCCAATGCTCGTTGATCTTCCTTCTACACCCGTTGGCTTTCACTCCAATGCCTATTGGAGTATGAAGAATGCTCATTATTGATTTTTCCAAAAGCATGAACATGGTGCTCTATTTTTCAATTGTAAAAATGATTCAATGCTTGCCACATGTTTATCAACCCCTATTGGTTGGTCCAAAAAGTGTAGCACAATTTTAGGCATTTTTCAATGCTTGTTGCGAATATGTAATGTCTATTGCTAGGCTAGATCAATGCTTATTGCGAAGCCACAATGCTTGCGGTGAGGTCCAAAGTTTATGGCTCAAACTAGTTCAATTCTCTACTCATGGAAGATATGATTCAGAACATTTTTAGACCAAAAATATCAGAAGAGTAAAAATAGTAATCACATTGGCTTAAGGCTAGAGAGAATTGAAACTCATGATTTTTGAAAGAAGAGTTTATTCCCAAACTAGTTTTGCCTCAATGCAAGAGAAGGCTCTCGTTATATAGAGGCAGGAGAGGATCAGATCGAATCTTTGTTGATCTGTAAAGATAAAGACTCACATGACTAAAGTAAAAGTGGAAGACACCTTACTTTATAGTACAATTATTCACACTCTTTTTACATAACAATTAAAGCACTCTGGCACACCTTTTTACAAAGACACTCAATTGATAAGACATCACTATGACTAGCTATTTCCTTATCGGGCTCATAAGATGGAGAGAGATTCATGTTGTCATAATCTTTCCCATTATGGTGGGCCTCTATCTTTGTTATCTCATCTTCATCATGGTGATGATATTTCATGTAGTGGTCATAAGTGTCATATAGATCTCGTGAGTCCAAATTAGGGATACATTTTTCGCCTTTTAAGTCATCCCTAGGATAGAAGTAGTATGGGAGGTGACCCCATTCACTACTAGCATTTTTTAGACTTTGTTTATGACTAGTAGGCAAGGTATCCCATGGTGCATCTTCAGCTAATGATGGCCATATTTCCTTAGGAACAATACAATTTTGACCACACATATATCTTTAGAACTCCCTGAACTCTTCATGGTGGTCAAGGGCATCAGTGCACAAGGAAAACTATTGTTCCTTGTAGACATGGAAACATGCCATAAGTCTGGAAGTGTTCCCAGATGGTCCTACAAAACAAAGCCTGTGGAATATGTAAACAATCCTTTTTTGAAGAGCCATCTAAGGCTCACTATGTTGAAATTTTGACTTTAGGGCATCAATCCACCCGGACATGGGTTGGAACCATTCCAAGAATGTTATAAGATGTGGATTATATCGAGTTCCCTTTTTTAAGTCAATCAGATAAGACAATAAGTGGTAAGGGCATATTTCCATAGTAATGGTGTATAGATGATAGAAATACCAAAGGAAGATGAGTAACTCTTTTGGCCAAGTCCAACCACCATGATTTGTTGTAGTAAAGTCCATGAAGGTGTATACCTTAAGAAAAAGATATGATGGATGGAATCCTAAAATTTCCATAACATGAAGGTGTATACCTTAAGAAAAGGATATGATGGATGGAATCCTAAGATTTCCATAAAGATCAGCCCACATGTCTTAAGGAGGAGTGTCTGGTATATAAAAAATTGCTCCATGGCTATCTTAGATATCTTAGTGTGACTAGTTGGGAGTTGGCCTTTGGGAGGTAGACCTGTTTCAAAAGGTCTTCTTGGAACAGACCTTGATTAGGATGTTGGGGAGTGCTTAAAGAGGCTGAAGTAGCCATGAGTAGTAATGGGAAGGAATGATGTTTTGTGAGTAAGGAGATCAACTGAGGTCTTAAGAGTAAGTCTGGGATGAGGTTAGCATCCTCTTTTATATGTTGAACATTGAAACTGTACCTATTAATCCATTCTTTCCATCTCAGCAGCTATAGATGAGAAATCATTTTTCCTTTGAATTCAAGCATGCGAGGAAAAGAGGAACAGTCCATAAGGACAGTGAAATGATGACCAATCAAATGAAATTCAAATTTTTTTATTCCATTTTTTACAGTAAAGATCTCCTTAAAGGTGGAATGGTAGTGCCTTTCTCTATCATTAAAGGCTCCATTAGTATGTGCACATATGTGTCTTTTTCCATCCTTTTCTTCTAATAAGACAGCTCCCCAATAGCCATCATTAGCATCTGCCTACAAAATTCTTTTTCCTATGGAGAGAATCTAGAGAGGTGGTAAATTCTACATCATTCGTTTTAAAGTCTAGATAGCTTGAGTGTGACACGTACTCTAAGGTGGTGGCTCCTTTTTTAAAAGCTATTGGAGAGAACGTGCATGATGAGTGAATTGGGGGACAAAGTCCTTTAGATAATTGGCGATTCCTAGGAACTGTTGAACTTGCTTTTTGGAAAGGTCTTATCTAGAAACTTTAACAACTCAGCAGCTATATGTGGACCTAGTTTGTACTGCCCATTTTCAAACTCCATTCCAAGAAATTCAATCTCAGTTCTGATGATGTGCATCTTTGATGGTGAAAGCATAATCCCATACTTTTTGGTCAGATTTGTGAACTGTTGCAATATCTCTTGATGAGATTCTATGTCTGAAGAAAAAAGTAGAATGTCATCAATGTATATTAAATCACTATGTAGTATATATTCGTTGATCCTAATCATCGCCTTTTGGAAAAGGGAAGGAGCCACTTTCAAGCCAAATGGCATAATAGTCCATTGCCTATTAGGAATGCAAAAAGTAGTTTTAGGTCAATCGTCCATCTGGACACCTAGCTACCAAAAACCTGCCTTGAGATTGAACTTTGATTTTCCCTGCGACAAATGAATAAATAGTGAAGAAATCTTAGGCAAAGGAAAATTTGTCATCTCTCAGGAAATGGTTTAGTGGTTGGTAGTCTATGATAAGCCTTTTCTTGCCACGGGCTTGTTCTAATCTCTTATTGACATAAAAGGTCTGGCAAGCCCAATCAGAGCCTATGGGCTTAATTAGTCCTTGGGCCAAAAATTCAAAACACTCTTTGTAGGTTAAGGCTAATTTATCTAGGTTCATGCCAGGATGAGTGGCTTTTATTATATTTATATCCTTACTAAGTTTAAAAGGTAAGCTGATGAAGAAATCCAATTTTTCCACAAAGGGTTTGGATTTTTGGTGAGGAATGTAGTATGACTGTCTGAACAACAATGGGCTTGTAAGTCTTAGACTATATTGGATATAGTGAGAGGTATTTGGGCCAAAAGAGAGGTGGCTGAAAAGAGAGATGTCACTGTGGTAAAAGGTTGGAACTGAGGGTTGGGTTTGACCTTTATTGGAAGTTAACAAAACTCAAAGTGTACCTATGGGCCTAAAATTCAAAGGTCCTTATTGGGTAATGAGGAACCCAAGAACCTTGCATGGATCTTGCAGCCCATAAAGAATTGAACAGTGATGGGCTTTATAGTTATAAGGCTTATGTGAAACATGTCTCCATTAGCGGCCATAAAATATTTTTTGTAGGGCTTCTAATAGAGAGATGGGAGGACTTTCAGGTTCATCATAGATAAATGAGCCCCTGTATTGATGAAGGCCACTGCCTTAATGGCCTTGGTATATTTTTTTAGTAGGATTTGCACAAAGGCTAATGGAATAGGATGGGCCTCTGGTTCAACTTTCTCCTGAAGCCCTGTTAGAGGATTCATAACACTACTGTAGGGAAACCTGACATGGTCATCTTCTTCATCTAAGGAGGACAATTCTTGTATGGCAAAAACAATATCAGGGGATGCTTCATCTTCTACTTAAAACAAGGACTCTACATTTGCATCTTTCAAGTTGATTTCAGTAGAAATCTAGATTTGCTCAATCATTCGTGAAGCTTGTTTGGATTTATCAGGATAATTTTTTGAAAAATACCCTTTCTTACCACGTAGATAACATTTGTTGGATTTTATGTATCCCCGATATTTCTTTCTCCTGAAGAATCATCTCTTTTGCATTTAATGAGGAGATCAGCTCTTTTGCAAGAATTTTTAATGAGGGGTTTTTCTGCTTATCCATCATCTGAGTGATCACCTTCCTTTTACTGTAAAGTTTCTCTAAGCCTTGGATCATTAACTGATACATTTCTCTAAAGGTTAAGTCATTGACTAACTTTTCTTTTTGTGTGATGATCTGGTGCATAGAGTTAGACAAAAGCTCTGGGAGAGAGGTGATGAAAGCTTCTTTTAGGTCTGGACTCACCCAGCCACCCATCTGGTAATATCTTTTAGACATACATTAGTAGTGCAAGTCTAGATCCTTTTTAAGTAAAAAACAACATCTCATGTTGAAATACTCTCTCCTAATGATGTCAGTTGCCTACTGTCATTTTCCTACAAACTCCATATAGAGTATTCCTAGGGACTTCGCTCCTCATGGACTTTAGACTAGTCTAAGTTTTGAATACCCGTTCAATGCTACATATCAATCCCATATTTACCCTGTGATTCTAGTAATGAATTCCTTAAAAACTTGGTGAATTTCTACTCCTGGATGCTTCATTTGTGAATCAATCCAGGCATGAAACTCCTAAAATTTGCCTCGATACTGGTATGGATTAACTATCCAGAGTGAACCATGGTCCTTCAGTTTAGTGAGAAGGCTTGTTTGTTGAGGCCTTGTAGTTTCCAGTTCATATAAAGGGTCTACATGTAAGCAAGATTGGTATAAGGCCCAACCATAAACTGTTATGGGGCTAGCTCTTCCTCCAAATCTTCTTTTTTTGAGAGGGAGTCAGAAGTTTCTGATGTAGAGTCAGACTGAGTGAGAGATGTGTTTAATTTGGATTTAACCATTGAGAAGGATGGAATAGAACTGGTGGCTTTGTCTAGGTATGAGGCTATAGGGTTCATCATTTGTGTCTCTGATGGTTTTGGTGAGATTTTTGGGTTAGGTTTGTCCACTGATTTAATAGAAGTGGTTATGTTCATGGATGTGTCTAGTTGAGCAGGGAATTTGCTTGCCCTTATTTTCTTATGAAAGAGGTCAGCCGAAAGACCCAACAATTCTTGTTCTGTAGTAGTTGGTATCTTTAAGATAGGTGGTCGAGAAGGATAGACATGTGAAAGAGGGAGGTCAAAATGTCTTGAATTCAATGTCTTGGTTTGGATTGTGAGGATTGAAAGTCTTTCTCAATTCTCTTAATCTGGTCTTTTAACTTCTGGATCTCTACTGCTTTCATTTGAATTTCTTCAGCTTGAGCTCTCTGATCAACTAATCTTATCACCTCCTTATGTTTGTCATCTAACTGTGCCTATAGATGAATCATTAGCTCATAAACATCTTTCTGATGCTCTGTGAGCCTATCAACTACCTTATGTACTTGAAGAGAGAATTTTCCACTTTAGACTATTTTGAAGGATTCAATTTTGAACTTGAGCGTTACTGGATTACCAATTCAACACCCCTTCGGCTGGAGTAATTCTCAAAGGTTGTCCTTTCAAGTCCAGTCCCGTAGGATTTCTAATATGAGACATGGTTCGTATTTGGGTGTTGAGGTTTGTTTGGTATGGCAAAGGAGGAAAATCTTCTTTAGTAAAGGGAGGCTGGTACATACAAACTTCTAAAAGGTTTTTGGTATTTGGTGAATAGGAAGAGGTGTTTCTTTTTGGATCTGTTTCAAGGATTGTTTGTAACACGAAAGAGGAGAGGGTTTTAGAAAGCTTTTTAGGTGGTGGTAGTTGTTTAGAGGGTAAGGGCTTTTTCTGGATAGGGTCTGGACTATATCTGACTATATAGTCATACTTGCCTAAAGGCTCTCCGAGTAATCCCACTGATGGATCTCCTTCTTCATACTTTCTTCTTAATTCGAGTTTCGAACATCTTCCTTTTTTCTTCTTTTTCGATTCTCCTTCCTTTGATTCATCTCAATCATAGAGGCGTCATCACAGTCACATTTGTCAAAGAAACAACGACCGTCTCGTTTGGTGACCCATCATTTTTAAAGTAAATGACATGCATACCCTTTTTAGGTTCATATGGAGTCATCATGAACTGAGTTGTAAAGACTGATCCTCCTCCTAATGGCAGAGATCTTTCAAACCTGTTTTGTACTAAACCATCTGCCCTTCGATAATAGACTGGTTTAGAAGACTGTACTGGTTGAGTACTCTCATGCATCTTTTCATAGCTTGTTACCCATTTTTTGAGTAAAAGCTTGATCAACTTTTCCTTAGATATTTGCCTAGGGATATGGATGCAAGTCGGGGCATTCTGAGTATTTGCCATTATTAACTAAGCATCATTTTCATATGGCAAAGACAGATCAATATCATGATTCTGGATATGGTATATATCATTTGGTAATGGAGTGTGGCTGCAGTAGCAAAAACAACTTGAGGAGCTCTAATTATCTAGATTTGGACCTTGATCGCATTCAAAACATGCAGATCTCATAGAGACAGGTTGAAGTTGGGATAGAATGTAAACATTACTGATCCCGCATTCAAGGAAGTTTCGACCATACCAATAACAACATGTTGATACTCCAGATAATGATTGTCTAAGAGGGCAATCCCGACAAAAATAAGTAGTCCTTTTCGGCCATGATAACTGACCGCAATTTTAATTGCTCTAAAATGAAGATGAGTGTATCCCTGGCTTATCCATTGGCGGATGAACTCTGGAGGGATCTCCAAGGAAATAAATTATTCATTTCCAGTTGCCTAGATAGGACATTGGTCGAAGCTGGAGGACTGTAAATATTCTTTCACAGACTTTAGAGATTGTCTAATCAGAGTTTTGATGGAGCGGGTCCAAGAGTTTTTGTTTTTCTGAAAGGCATCATAGGGATTTAAGAAAGGGATGTTTGTGTCTTAAATCTTTTGGTTGTCAGGGATATAGCTTAGTTCATATAGGTAGTCTATTTTAAAGGAGCTAGATTTTCTAAATGTTAGTGGTGGAGGAATAGTAACGGTTAAAGGTATATATGGTGTGGTTTGAGAAGTGGAAGTTGTATTAGTGGACATAACAGGAATGGTTGTAGGAGTTTCCATGTTCGAAGAAAAGTCGTCAGTCTATACTATTACTCACCCTCCTGAAAAATGAATGAACCTGGCTCTGATACCATAAAAACACATGAGCAGTATACAACTATGACTATGAACAATAATAGGCTAACAAACCTTTCTACAAGTATTATGCAACTATGAGTATGGCAACCACGATATCAACACAAACCAAAACTCCACTGTCCTCTTTGCTTCATGCTCGTACTAGCTCCACAGTCCTCTTAATATACTAATGGAAGATATGATTCAAAATATTTTTAGACTAAAGATATTATGAGAGTAAAAATAGTAATTGTCTTAGCTTAAGGCTAGAAAGAATTAGAAACTTGTGATTTTTGAAAGAAGAGTTTATTCCCAAACTGGTTCTGCCTCAATACAAGAAAAGGCTCTCCTTATATAGAAGGAGGAGAGGATCAAATTGAATCTTTGTCGATCTGTAAAGATAAAGACTTAGATGACTAAAATAAAAGTGGAAGACACCTTTACTTTAGAGTATAATTAACTAGAGGAGTAAGACCAATAATGCCTTAAGGTCACATGTTCTCTAAGCATTCACAACATTCTCTCCCTAACATTCACAATAATGTGTAGGATCCAAGGTAAGGCATGTTGTTTGATAATTGATGGAGGTAGTTTTACAAATGCTGCTAGTGCTTATTTGGTGGAAAAATTAAACTTGCCTATTGTTAAACATCCTAAACCTTATAACTTGCAATGGCTTAATGATTGTAGTGAAGTTAGAGTTAATAAGCAACTTAGAGTTTCTTCTTCTATGGGAAAGTATGTAAATGATGTTTTATGAGATGTTGTCATGCAAACTAGTCATATCTTAATGGGGCATCCATGGGAATTTGATAAACGTACTAAGCATGATGGTTTTACCAATAAATATGTGTTTGATGTAGATGGGAAGCATATTATATTATCTCTTTTATCTCTAAAAGAATTGTATGAAGATCAAAAAATAATGAGAGAGAGAGAAAAAGAGAGAGAGAGAGAGAGAGAGAGAGAGAGAGAGAGAGAGAGAGGGAGAATGAGAGAAAATGTGTACACATGAGAGAAAAAGAAATAAATGCACAACAAAAGAAGAGTACTGAGAAAACTCATGAGGCGCATAAGAAAAGAGAGGGAAAAGTAGAGGTTATAGTGGATGCATAAAAGAAAGAAAGGTGTATGCAAAAGGAAAGAGTGCGAAAAAAGAGTTTTTACAAAGAGAGTGAAGTGAGAAAAGCCTATCTAAGCTAAGCATTCATGATTTTATGTCTTACAAAGAGGCATGTTTTTCTATTCATGACATTCATTTCATTGTCTAGTGAGTTTGTTTCTCTTTTGAAAGATTATGAAGACTTATTCCTTGATGAGATGCCTAATGGACTACAATAATTAATAGATATAGAAAATTAAATTGACTTCATTATAGGCTCTTAAATTACCTATAAAAGTAATCTTAAGGAGACAAAAGAGCTTCAAAGGCAAGTAGATGAGCTAATAGAGATTGCTTTAATGAGGGAAAGTATGAGTCCTTGTGTCATTCCCATTTTACTTGTGCTTAAAAAGGATGGAACTTAGAGGATGTGTGTCAATTGTAGGGCAACAAATAAGATAACTATTAAATATACAAATCTTATTGGTAGTTTTGATAATATGCTTAATTAATTGCATAGTGCTATCATGTTTTCTAAAATTGATCTTAAAAATGGATGTCATCAAATTAGGTTGAAAAAGAGGGATTAATTGAAAATTGCTTTTCAAACGAAATATGGTTTATATGAATGGTTAGTTATGCCTTTTAGTTTGACTAATGCACCTAGCACTTTCATGAGATTTATGAACCATGTTTTGTGCGCTTATCTTGGTAAGCTTATGGTTGTATATTTTGATGACATTCTTGTATATTCTAAATTCTTAGATGACCAATTAGAGTATGTTAAGTTAGTTGATGTTTTAAGAAAAGAAAAGTTATTTGCTAACCTTAACAAGTGTTCTTTTCATACAAACAAAGTTATTTTCTTAGGTTTTATGGTTAGTGCCAATGGAATTAAACTGGATGAAAAAATATCAAACAAATCAAGGAGTGGCCTACACTAAAAATAGTTAGAAAGGTTCCATGGTTTGGCTACCATTTATAGGCAATTTGTTCAAGATTTTAGCATTATAACACACCACTAACCAAAGTGATAAAGAAAAGTATTAGCTTCAAACGAGGAGATGCACAAGATAATGCTTTTACTTTACTTAAATCTAAATTAATTAGTGCACCTTTATTACCTTCGCCTAGATTTGTTAATACATTTCAAATTGAATGTGATGCATCAAGTTTGAGAAATAGTGTCGTGCTTATGCAAGAAAGGAGATTGATTGCTTATTTTAGTAAAAAGATTAGTAGAGCTTCTTTGAAGTATCCAACCTATTCCAAAGAGATGTATGAATTTGTGAGAGCACTACAAACATAGTAACACTTCCTTTAGCCTAGAGAGTTTATTATAAACATCAACCATGAAAGCTTGAAGTACCTAAAAGGATAACAAAAGCTTAACAAAAGACATGCTAAATCGAGTCAATTCATAGAGTCTTTTCCATATGTCATGAGGTATAAACAAGGGAAGGAAAATATTATTGTTGATGCCTTATCAAGGAGGTATGTGGTTCTTTCTACTTGATTCTAGGTTGATACGAACAAGGTTGGATTGAATTGATACGAACAAGGTTGGATTGATCCTTACCCATATGCTAAAGAATAGTTGCCCAAAATCTATCAAACCAAGTATTGGAGTTTTGATCTTCAAATCCCAACTAGACCTCTAGTGATACGAACAAGGTTGGATTAGATTCCTTACCTGTATGCTTGAGAATAGTTGCCCAGATCTATCAAAACAAGTATTGGAGTTTTGATCTTCAAATCCCAACTAGACCTCTAGAAAACTTGTTTCTAGCAACCTAAGT